>OZ023208.1:67874242-67899242 GCA_963995525.1 Escarpia spicata
ACTGCAGACACTGCGCAGCGTCTGGGACGGCATCAAGAGCTGCGGCGACGACGATCAGGTGAAACGACTCTGTTAGCTCGTCGTCTTGTTGACATTCTAATCATACTAATTTTGACAATAACAGCTATCAGTTCTTTTGCATTGTTCCATTTTACATGAATGAGGTCTGGCTCCTCTACTGATGCACTGTTTTTGTTGCACAAACGTTTGTTCCACAAATTTATGTATTCATTCAAAACTTCCAATCTCTAAGGTTCCCCTTTTCCTGCGAGTTTGATGTGTCCCCGCCTCTGCGAACTTTGGTATAGTAGTCTGCATGCTTCAATTCTCGTACAATGACCACGCGCATTATCCGGCTTCTAACTAATATTCCCGCTATCTTAATAGCATATCTAAGTCAATAAGAGCCAGGTAGAAACAAGAGATGATGATGTAGAGACATGTAAACGGTGTTCTCTCTGGTGCAATGGAGTCGTGTCTTCCACTGTCGGCAGCAGTAAACAGACGCGGGTGGCAGCCATTGTCTGGCATTTTCACACATGTGCTTCAATTTGTACCACGAAACACTGTATGTGTTGTACCACGCAACACTGTATGTGTTGTACCACGAAACACTGTATGTGTTGTACCACGAAACACTGTATGTGTTGTACCACGAAACACTGTATATGTTGTACCACGAAACACTGTATGTGTTGTACCACAAAACACTGTATGTGTACCTGTAATGATTATGTTGCCGTTTATCTAGCTTGGTAATAGTCCAGATTTTCCTCTCTTATTATAATGTGTACAACTGTATTTGCGATTGGTGATTGTGATCATTACAACTGTAGTATGTTGGGCCTTCCGATGAATTATACCGTTGGTTACCAGTGCAATTCGTCTCTTCATTTCATTATAAAGTATAATTTGTATGCATAACATGCCAACACAGCCCCGCGGTGTCCATGATTAATTACTTCATCTTCTCTACGTTCACTGCCGCATGGTTCAGCTTTGGGAATTCGTCTTCGTTGATATTTCTACACATAAACATAATTTTCTTGCAATTCAGCGTCAAAGCAGATTTGGCACGGCGTGACGAATTGGCCTGTTATGTTGTTTTGACAGGACGGAAAGATTACAGAGGATGAATGGGTGGGGATGTGGGAGAAGTTTGCCCTGGAGAGACAGACGGACGGTCGACTTCCCGACTGGCAACACAACTACATGGACTTCCTGTTTAGTGTCAGCGACACGTCAGGTGATCGCTGTAAACAAAATATCCCAAAACAGTCGTAATACGAAGCGCGTTATTGCAAGAGTCGGGAACTGCACATTCGTTCACGCAGCTGCTGCTGTATAGAATGCTCTGCCAACTAGCATCACATCACAAACGTCTCTTGAATCTGAATATATATATATATATATATATATATATATATATATATATATATATATATATGCAGTAGTTGTGTATAAATATATATATATATATATATAATATATTTATTTATATGTAAACAAATCCTAAACGCAGCATACGCAGACCGTTCCATTATGTATATATATATTTATATATATGTATATATATATATATATATATATATATAGCCTATATATATGTGTGTGCATATATATATATATATATATATATATATATATATGTGCAGTAGTTTAAACACAAAGCCAAATATGAGTATTTACATACATTTATATATATATATACATATGTAAACAAATCGTAAACGCAGTATACGCAGCATATGCAGACCGTCCCATTATGAGAGATAGGATATACAACCTCTGCGAACAATGCTCTCAAAATCACAATTTGTTTATGCAAATAATTATTGATATAATAATAATATGTCTTGTTATAATAGGTATACTAACAGTTCGAATTTTAAAACAAAAGATATTGTGCACGCAACCAGGGGTCAACATTTTAAGCAGACTGGCTTTGGTCTGTTTAAAAACAGCGGTGTGCCTAACGCGGCCCCTTATGCATATTTGGTCTGCGTATGCAGCTGTTAGGTAAGTTCTTATATAGCGCAGTATCCAGTCAACGCGCTTCTACACTTGACTCCCTGACAGACCTGTTCAATCGAACACCATCTCAACTTCTCTGGGAAGAATCCAATTAATGCGCGAAGGCTATTCGTACAAAATATCCACCACTGTTTATAGCCATGTACTCATTCATACAGCTGAGTGAACTACATATGTATATATATATATATATATATACATAATATATATATAATATATGTATATAATATATATATATGTAAGAATTAACCACTGCAAATACCAGTGTGTGTTACCTTAGTAACGTGTATTGTGCTCGAGTGTATTTATCTTCTTTGTTATGCAGGTGACTTGCTCATAGATAAAGCCGAGTTCACCGAAACCTACCGAGTTTACGGCCTGTCAGAAGAAAACTGCCATAAAACATTCGACCGGATCTCTGCTGTAAGTCTGCATTACACTCGAGCGTATTGGCAGCGCCAATATATTGATATCAGTAAGGCCAGGACTAACACTGGTAGTAGCTCAAGTACTAAAACATTTTGTTTATCTCGCGCTACTTTGGGTATAAATCAAAATGTGTCGTACGTCAATCAAACAATATAATGTGTAAACAGAATATATAATATGAATGCTACGCAACAATGTATACATGTGTGTGTGTGTGTGTGTGTGTGTGTGTGTGTGTGTGTGTGTGTGTGTGTGTGTGTGTGTGTGTGTGTGTGTGTGTGTGTGTGTGTGTGTGTGTGTGTGTGTGTGTGTGTGTGTGTGTGTGTGTGTGTGTTCAACATCGTGTGGAATGGTGACTCAACATCTGATCCTGCCTAGACAGAATACCAAATATAATGAGACACGGGGCTATATATAAACAAATGACGGACGTGTCAGAAATAGGTTAATATGGAGATAGACCAGGAGATCGATTTAGGCCTACCATAATAGTTAACTTGGAAGAATAATTGGGTCCGGAGAATTACATGAGAAAAGGGTGGATTGAAGAAGATTGGATATACTATGCGATGATACGGGGATGCAGTGCAGATTATCAGCTTACGTAGCCGGATGATGTGGGCTGGCCACTTAATAAAAATGGATGCGGGCAGATTAGCGAAGAGAGCAGAGGCGGAGAAAAAGCAAATCCGCAGGAATGGGAGAAAATGATACGTGATGATCAACAGACCAGACAGGCAGGCAGGCAGGCAGGCAGGCAGGCAGGCAGGCAGGCAGGCAGGCAGGCAGGCAGGCAGGCAGGCAGGCAGGCAGGCAGGCAGGCAGGCAGGCAGGCAGGCATGCAGGCAGGCAGGCAGGCAGGCAGGCAGGCAGGCAGGCAGGCAGGCAGGCAGGCAGGCAGGCAGGCAGGCAGGCAGGCATACCAGCAGGCAGACGTACCAGCAGACAGACGTACCAGCAGACAGACATACCAGCAGACAGACAGACAGACATACATACAGACAGACAGACAGACAGACAGACAGACAGACAGACAGACAGACCGACAGACAAACCAGCAGGCAGACATGCAGACATAAAGACAAAAAGAGCGAGCGAGCGAGCAAAAGAGAGAGAGAGAGAGAGAGAGAGAGAGAGAGAGAGAGAGAGAGAGAGAGAGAGAGAGAGAGAGAGAGAGAGAGAGAGAGAGAGAGAGAGAGAGAGAGAGAGAGAGAGAGAGGAGGAAGAGTGGGAGGGAGACAGGGGAAAAGGAGAGTGAGGAATAGGGAGATGAGGGTGCATATAAGTAGCAGTGGATGACAACAATAGAAAGTTCAGCTGCACATGGGAACCAGGAGGAAAAAAAAGTTCACGAAGGAAAGGGATGATTAGTAGGAAGGCCAGTGATTAGTTTGGAAACGACATCCCTAAAACCATCAGGATGTGTACAGTCCAAATTGTGAAAACATCTATGGCCAGAAATGAGAAAACGAATTCCCTGAAGACGGCATCAGGCGGCACCGACCGTGACATAACACCCTATATTGTCATCGAGTTGTCAACAATTTCCCGTAGCGTCAACGGGGCGTGAAGCAGCAATCATGGGCTCGATGTGACGTTAATGTTGTTTTGAGGTTTCGCGATCACGGTTCCAGTACATCATCAACGTTGTGCTAATTATAGTAAAAATTTAGTGTTAATGCGAATCCAACGCAGCGATGTTTCGGCTGTTATCTGTACTTAGCAGCACATTGTTAATGCAGCACCATTACAACCACAACTTTTAGTACATTTACCAAACAATCCGCTCATCCGTTATGGGTGCTTATATAATAATACATTAAGACATGAAATAGTGTTGATGCGTCTACCATATAATACCGGCATGTATTAATTACTCGTATTGCAGCTGTTTAACAGACAGTTAGTGGTCGACTTGGCACACAATAGAAAAGCCTGGGGTTGGCTGTCACAATGCCTCTCGTCTTTTCTCTAGATGGCGAGAGTATTCGGGATTGTCACTGCAGTGACCATTTAGTGGACATGAAGCCCAATTTATAATTTTTAGTTTCGTGACTGAAGTTTCGTGACAAATGTTCATATGTCGAAAATAAAAGTATGAGATGTCACTATTTATGATATAGCATCGGGTGATATTTAGTGGTATTCAATACACTGCCATGTCGAATAAGATCGATTGGGAGTTCTCAAATATGTAACAGCAAATCCATTCGCGCAACAATTGTTACTTTAAGAGCTCTATATTAGTGCCAAGTGTTGATTGTCACAAAACACAAACGGGGTTCGTTGTTACGTCACTCACATGTGGGTGCTAGGAGTAAAATTGCGAATCTTGGAAAATCTTCTCTCCAACAAGTTTACACTTTGGACATGTACATGTCAAGGTATGTTAAGTTGAAATGGTCCATGATTTCAACAAAATTCGTTTCATGTAGCATGTGATTAGATTAAGATACATTAATTATGCTTAATCTTACAAACAATAACAGGTCTCCTATAATATATCAATACATAGCAACTTAACCCCCTTATCAGCAAAACGTTTCTCGATCCACGAACACTTATTCTTACTTTTGATGCCGACTATTTAGCCGATAACATGATTCAGATAAATGCATCGTCACGACTACCATTCCGTATATATATACGGAATGGTAGTCGTGACGATGATGGCTAATCCAGTGGAGTAGTTCGTAACGGCATTACTCGCAGGCCTGTATTGTCACCAGTTGGTTGTTATAAATAATGTAAATAATGTTTCGTTCAATCCGATCGTTCAACTTATTGGTCACACATGAGTAATATAAATGGCCTGTGGAGACTCCATCCGGTACGATGCATTTATCTGAATCATGCTATCGGCTAAATAGTCGGCATCAAAAGTAAGAATAAGTGTTCGTGGATCGAGAAACGTTTTGCTGATAAGGGGGTTAAGTTGCTATGTATTGATATATTATAGGAGACCTGTTATTGTTTGTAAGATTAAGCATAATTAATGTATCTTAATCTAATCACATGCTACATGAAACGAATATATATATATATATATATGCTAGACAATGGTTTGCGCCGTGATTGTCAATTTGGTGATGTACAACGCCTGGAGTGGCTTAACAGTCCCTCTCTAGCATGTGTCTCTGTCTGTCTCTGTCTGTCTGTCTGTTTCTGTCCCCCCCCCCAACCTCTCTCTCTCTCTCTCCCTCCCTCCCTCCCTCCCCCCCCTCTCTCTCTCTCTCTCTATCTCTCCATCACCCCTTTCTCCCTCTCTCTGTGGCTGGCGTCTGTCTCCAGGCTAGGACCCTCTTGTTTCGGTTGTAGGACGGAGCGATCAGTCGTGAGGACTTCGGGAGCCTGTGGGTTGACTACTTCTTTTCGGCTGATCCCGACGTGAAAGGAAACTACTTGTTTGGCATACCAGATTTCTAGCATCTCGCGCCGTCTTTTCAATTGTCTTTTATGTTGTACAGTTGTTTATGTCTTTCAACTCTAACTGAAAATGAACGTTTAAATGATGTTAAGCGGTACAAGTAATTGGCTGTAATGGCGCTTGTGACAAATGGGATCACGCAGGTTTGGAGGATAACGTATTGCACAACTATAATGCTGACGGTCCACTTATATTTACGTGTAGTGCGTTGTACGTTGGGTGTCACTTGGTTGAATGTTTCTTCCGTTTATAGAGGTACTACAACTAATAATGTATAATAATTAAATAGCAGGAGAATATGTATCTTATGGCGTACATTTTTTCCGTGTCACGTGATCTCAGTCTGAGTTGTTTTGATCACGGGAGCATGTCCAATAGCACGACTTGTCACCAGCTGTTGTCTGTCTATGTTTTGATATTGTCTTCCTTGATTTCGTAGAATGTTCCACGTCTTATCTGTCTCCTGTATGTCTGTCTGTCTGTCTGTCTGTCTGTCGGTCTGCCTGTCGGTCGGTCGGTCGGTCTGTCGGTCTGTCGGTCTGTCGGTCGGTCGGTCTGTCGGTCTGTCGGTCTGTCGGTCGGTCGGTCGGTCGGTCGGTCGGTCGGTCGGTCGGTCGGTCGGTGTACAGCCAGAAGGTCTACAGCGACATGGCGTGTTCGGACTGATCGCTTCCAACAAGCATGATAACCTACAACTGTTGAAATACTCTTCGATGTTACATAGGTGTCCAGTCTGCTCCAGACGCCGGCTTCATGAACAACTAAGAAAGTACTTACCTTTAAGATGATTATCTGCTTTAAGTTAGAACCCATACAAGTTCACGGAAACGCGTGACCTGAAGTATTAGCGTACCTTTAAGTAAGCGTCGTGACACCGGTCCCTGATCTTGTCTGCCAGAGAAAAGTAGCCAAATGTCGAGACACATATAAAGCCTCTCTAAATAAAACAAAATTAAATAACAAAACTGGGATTTATTCGACGTGTCTCATGTACCCGCATGTTAAATATGTGTATGTCGTATACAATAAATGGTTTGTATCTGAACCCTTGCTTCACTGGAGTCTCTATATCCACGTTGTGTGAAGAGAATGGATGTCGTGTTGAAATGCAGTGTCCAGATAAAGAAAAGGAAGGAAGTGGCCGCTTGATTTATGTAATAATCTGTCAAATCCACGCCCTGCGTGGCTAAGTCCAGTGTGAGAAAGAACCCATATTTTATGAAGCTGAATTCGATGCAGATCACACAGGCCATGCGTCGTAGAATGAGGACGTGGATACTTGTAAAAGACGTTAAAGGAAACTGTCATCGATGTCAAAGACAACAGTAAGATTGCGAAAGGTTGTTGGTGAGGTTGCATCATTCCCTAGCAATTTAACAGGAAACTGGTTGGTAAATACGGTTTGTAGTTGATGTGTGACAATGATATATGCTATTTTAGAAACAACAGTTGAAGACGTGTATCTATAGCATAGGCTCTACCTATACAGTTATTTGAACTCTAAACCACCGAATGTGAAACATACACCACGCAGTGTTCCCCGCCGGGTCCACATACATAACATGCAACACACCAATTACGATATCAGTTTTGGAAGTTTAGATTTCACAAGATGTGTTGGAAAGATGAAAACCATACAGACAAGCGTTTTTGTGAGTTGCCACCCCGGTCTAAGTGTTGACGATATGGGCATCAGGACAGGCTATCCTCTCCACAACTGAGCACCAGACAGACACTCTCTGACCCGTGCGACCATACAGTCTGCACGGAGTGACAATTTGACGAGATAATAATAATAATAATAGTAAGAAGAAGAAGAAGAAGAAGAAGAAAACTTATTCCTTCAGCCTAAATTCTAAGAAACCAAGCCAGGACGCAAAAACAACAGGGCTGGTCAATCTCAAAGTCGATAAGCACTATTATTGTTGCCAACAGCTGAGTGAATACGCTAGCGAGCTAAGGTGGAATGGCAAGGTTATAAAGGTTATGTTTAAAAATGACGGAGGAATTGTGCAATACGTCCAACTGATCCAACACTAAGAGGGGACAATTTCAATGACTCGGCACAGCAACAAAAGAATGCCATAGTTATAATGTTAGGATTAACTCTAGGAACAAATAGTAAACCATAGGTAGATGATTGAAGCCAAGTAAGCTTTCATTTGGAAGAGGGCAACAGACGGGTGGAACATTAACATGTCGTGCCACGTCTCATACACCTGACTATGTTTTGCCATGTGTGGTGTGTTTAGGAAAGAATGGGCATATTACTCGTAGTAATGATTTATTCCTCTAATATTTCAGTGCCGGATTTAGGGATATTATATACAATATTCTAAACGAGGTTAATACCGAGGTATGATTAAGTCTTTTCTCTAGACCATTTGTGTTATCTCTTTCTTAATGAATCCCAAATGTGATTACTATTCAAAGCTGCAGTCTCACACAGCTTTCATGTGTTAGTACCAACTATTCATTATTATTATGTGATATTCTACGACATTTATCAATTATTCTATACGATTTTATGGGATCGCTTTCAGAATATGTTGGACTTTGTAATATTACATCTATTATCGTATTTCACTGTTTCGTATGCTCTATATATCTTAATTATCACACTATATGGATTACTGGAAATGTCTGTACAGTTCTCCAACTTTTTTTGCTAATTGCTTCCTGCCATTACAAAGTGACAAACGATTTGTCATTTTGATCTGTCGGTTGTTTTCTTATAACTCTTCAAAAACACGTACACACGCGAACGCACACACGTTCGTACACACACACACACACACACACACACACACACACACACACACACACACACACACACACACACACACACACACACACACACACACACACACACACACACACACACACACACACACACACACATACACACACACATACAGAGAGAGAGAGAGAGAGAGAGAGAGACAGACAGACAGACAGACAGACAGACAGAAATGTATTCATATCAACCATGAACATAGTAGTACATTTATAATACATGAGAATTGATAGTAAACGTTGATTGATCTGTGGAGACCAGTACTAAGACCTGAAAGATCGCTGACGTCAAGGCCGCCATGACAATTATAGAAATATAATAATTATATATATATATATATAATTATTATATTTCTATAATCTAATATATATATATATATTTATATAATTATTATATTTCTATAATTGTCATGGCGGCCTGGATTATCGAGAATCCAACTTTGTTGTCTCTGGGTAACCAGCGTATTTGAGGTAGTTGTTGATTTTGCTTTTAACATATTCACGCTACCAGCATCCACACAGTAAAAAGCAAAATCAACAACTACCTCAGATACGCTGGTTACCCAGAGACAACAAAGTTGGACTCTCAATAATCCCACGGCTTCCTTGTCCACTTGCTATCTAGGGTTAATCTTCTGCGTGGCAATCATGTTAAATAAGTTTACGAATTGTCTGATGAAAACATAGTTATGCTAAATGCAACAAAGAAAGGTACAGTATGCAACAAATTTTATTTACGTTTTTAGAAAAGCGGTGCATTCCACTAAATAGAATCACTTCGACCCAAAGCAGTTTTCAAGAGATTTAGCTTTCATATATCAACTTCTACATTAACTTAGAAAGTGTTATGATAGAAAAATGATAATATCATGGGTGACATTAGCAAAAAAAGTTAAATATGTTTGAAGTGCAACCAACGCCATTCCAGTTACATGTAACAACAAAGATATTGAACCTAATATCCGTGGGAACACCATATGTCACTGTCAACAGGTCTTAGTCTGTTTGGCTATATGAAACACACTGTTTATTCTATTATTTATGTCATAATTACTAAACCAGTTCCACCATAACATAATAAAGTAAATATATTCTGGTCAGATTTTAGACACGCACACACGCACACGCAACACGCCCACGCACACACAAACACACAAACACACACACACACACACACACACACACACACACACACACACACACACACACACACACACACACACACACACACACACACACACACACACACACTGGTTGATATTTGACTAAGGTGTATGTTGAATAAATTTGTCTAAATCCTCATTATTATTATTGTGCACAGTTAGACAATTATTAGTACGAATATATAATATGTGGAATGCGGTGGCTCTGTGTTTAGAGCAATCAAGAAGTGGGTTCGAAACTTCTTGTTGCTGTTTCGAACCTTGGACTAGTTCGTTCACCCGACGTTGCTTCAGTTTACGCACCTGTATAAATGAGTACCTGGCTGTACACAGTGGTGGCTATTTGAAAACGAATAGTCTTAGCACGGTAATTGCAGCCTGTCTGTATGCTACCCAGAGAAGTCGCGATGGTGGTTGAATGGACTGGTAGGTCAGAGAGTGAAGTGTAAAGCGGTCTGAGCAGTCCTACGCACTTTTTTTACATCAGTTATAAAAAAAGGTAACACTGAAATTGTTCTGTAGTTAATAAAACATATATTATTGATTTATGTATACTCCTGTATGCTCATTCACAGTCTAAAGTGATATATTTTAGGTTGCGTGCACACTGTAAATCACATAATTATAAACATATTATTGTGGCATTGGTAAGCTATCCATTATAGCAAGAATGTCCAATTTGCGTTCACTTTGTAAGAAGACAAATGAGATGTAATGAAATAAAATCTGTGAGAAATTTGATGTTCAATGAGTGTTGTAGAAGCTAAACAGAAAAAAGATGTTTGATGATCGCATACATATTCCTAGTTAAATTTCTTAATTGTACGGCTTTGTTGTTCGATTTTCCGTGCTTATGTTCATAAACATGGGGATTCCCATCAAAGGAAATTTGTCAAATACTTATACCGATCGCATGTGTGGCGCAAACGGGCCACGCCCATGGTACTAGGATAATATTCAGGGTGTCTTTGTAAACATGGTCACTATTATTATTACGTCGCAACCACCGATCTCTATCAATATAAATCGATAGTAGCACTCTAGCGAAAAATCCTGCCGACCCTTAATGCGCATGTCCGCAAGTAGAAGTTCGTTGGGTAAAGACATATTTTGTCCTATTCTAAATATATTAATCTAATCGTAGTCTTCAATTATTAGAATGTTGTTCATCTGAGACAGATGAACAACACGGAAGGCAGAAAGGAAGTGAGAGTAAATGTAACAGAAGAGAAGTTGGGAGGGACGATGACAGAAGGAAAGGTGACAAGAGAAACAACGTCAGGAAAGAATTGAACCGAAGAGATTGTGACAGGAGAGCAGAAGACAGGGGAACAAGACTACAACCAGACAGATGCAAACCGGTGAAGGAGCTAGTAGCAGTGATTGTGTGGGCATTGAGAAAAGAGAGGGTGTTCATGGGCGACTCTATTCTGGCTATTCTTATACGTTCTGCTTTTCCATGTCACACTTTAAGTACTGTAAATGTGGACTCCCCACAAGTAAATTCTCCACTTGTATTGTTTGAGCCAGCCACAGTTGATGAAGTGAGGAAAATAATAATGTCCTCCCCAAATAATTCATGCGATCTCGATCCATTACCAACCATACTATTAAAAGCATGTCTTGACTCTTTACTTGGTACAATAACGAATATTATGAATTTATCACTGAGTTCGGGTAAATTCCCAGACGATTTTAAACACGCACATGTAAATCATGTTCTCAAGTAGACTTCTCTGCCTAAAGATGCCTTTGCTTTTCACTCTCTACACTACGCCACTTAGCTCTGGAATCCAAGGTCATAACTTGGATCATCACCTTTATGCAGATGACACCCAGATCTACATTTCCTTGGCCACGCCTGATACAAGTCACTCTCTAAACCGACTCAACGATTGTCTCCAAGATGTTTTCTCATGGATGACCGATAGCAAATTAAAGTTAAATGCAGACAAAACTGAATTCCTCATCATTGGTACTCCTATGCAGCGAGGTAAACTTAATGATTTTTTTCCAACATGCATCTTGAGTCAAAATATCACACCAGCAGCATCAGTACGGAATCTAGGAGTGACCTTTGATTGGGACTTCAATTTCAGACAACACATATCCCAAACGTGCCGTTGCTGTTTTTATCATATCCGTGATCTTCGCCGCATTCGCCGACACATGTCGCTTCCTGTCGCTAAGACTATCGCAACAGCTCTTGTTAGCGGCAGATTAGATTATTGCAATTCCCTCCTTCATAATATTGCTATCAAGGATATTGCAAAACTACAACGCGTCCAAAAGCCCTTTCATCCAAACAACCTAGTTATTTACACTCAATGCTCACACCAGCTAGACAAGCCAGACAACTTCGGTCGTCTAGTTCGAAGTTGCTATCTGTTCCTAGAGTTATGACAAAGGCTGGAACTCGAGCTTTTTCAGTTGCCGCGCCAACTATATGGAATTCGCTTCCCGTTAATGTTAAATCAGCAGAAAATATTGTTACATTTCGTCGTCACCTCAAAACCTATCTTTTCAATATCGCCTATCCTCCCTAGCTTCCTGGCACATCCATCCATTTGTTGACGACTTTCGCCTATCACACGAATACGAGAATGCTCAATCCTTTGGTTTTGGTGCGCCACTGAGCTCGGACTGTCTGAGGATATTGGCGCGTAAGAAGTTATTTATTATTATTATTATTTTATACGTTAAAGAATATATCCAGGCTTATGAAATAAAATTAGAAAGACAAGCAGATTGCGAAGAAGCTGTTTGGTGTAACATAGTTACAGGAAACTCAACGTTAACCGTGGGGTTAGTTTATCGAAGTTCAAACCTAAGCATAGAAGGGAATCAGAAAATGCAAAACGCTATAAGGGAAGTTAGCAAACGGGACTGTATTATTCTGGGAGATTTTAACAATGGAAATCTCTACAGAGGGAGAGAGGACCACAAGTTTTTAGTTTTAGTTCAAGATACATTCCTTTCTCAACATGTGCTAGAGCCAACCAGGGGTGAGAATGTGTTAGACATAGTTTTGTCCTCACAGAATAAATTACTTGACAACGTCAAATTGTGTGAGCCACTGGGAAGTAATGATCACATCCAGATACATTTTATCATCAAAGTAAAATCAGAAATAATAAACACAACAACACACTGAAGAATAAGACAGCAACAGAATGCTGGAATATCTTGAAGAGTGAAATTGAGTGCATCGTCGATACATTTGTCCCCTTGAATAAACAAAGGAAACGGTCCAGAAAGAAATACTTATCGAAGGAAGCCATTAGAAAAATTAAGTACAAGCAAATGATGTGGAAGTCATATAGACGCACTGGAAATGATGAAGACTACAACATTTATAAAGAAGCGCTAAACCAAGCTACAACTGAAATTCGAAGAGAAGCTACGAAAAAAATTAACTTGTAATATAAAACAAGACAGCAAGAGTTGTTTGCATATGTTTGGAGCAAACGGAAAGTTCAGGATAAGCTCGGTCCTCTAGAAGATAATGCTGGAAATATAATATCAGAGGGAATCTTAATGGCAGAAGACCTGAATGAGTACATTAGTTCGGTGTTTACCAGGGAAGATATTAGTTCACTGCCAGTACCAGGGGCAAAATCAGACTACTTAGGACAGTTAATTGTAACCCCGGAAATGGTAGCTAAGAAAATAAGGGCTATGAAGGATAATAAATCACCTGGAGTGGATGGGATTCCGCCCAAACTACTATTGGAAATTGTAGAACAAATTAGCATACCGCTTGCAACAGTTTTCAACTTGTCATTAGAAGAGGGAGTGGTTCTTTTAGAATGGAAAGAGGCAAACATTATACCGTTATTTAAAAAAGGTTCGAGAAACAAGTCAGAGAAATATAAACCAGTGAGTTTAACATCAGTGATTTGCAAATTATTAGAAAGACTAATTAAAGATCACATGGTGGATTTTCTTGTTAAACATAACTTGTTGAACCCATCTTGGATCGCCATTACAGCATGGTAATGGCGACGTTGAAGTGTTAAGCATTTTCGTTCCGCACTATATCCTATTTACTGAAGCGAGCGTTGAACTGCCGCGTACGCGCTACACAATACGTGAATGGTTCGTGAGTGCGTCTACACCATTACGTCTTATACAGATTTTATGTGGTCTTAAAGACTAATATATTGATGTTATTGTAAAAGCTGCCAATATCGCCCACCAAGGACTCGATCGCTGTTGTCCTGCACCAGCTGAACTACTGTGTCGATGTCACGCACGAGCATTAAAGGTGTCAAAAGTAATACCTATATTTAAGAAAGGATAAAGGTGTGAACCATCCAACTATCGACCAATTAGTCTGATGAGTGTATTCAATAAAATCCTAGAAAAGTTAATGTTGAAGAGGTTATTAGACTTTATGGATAAAAATGACGTTTATTCCAAATGTCAATTTGGATTTCGTAAAGATCATTCGACTACGTTAGCGATTATTGAAATTATAGAAAACATTAGAAATTCTCTTGAAAATGGCGAATTAGTTGTTGGCGTATACCTTGACCTAAGTAAGGCTTTTGACACCATTAATCACGATATATTGTTGTATAAGCTGGATCTTTGTGGAATAAGAGGTCATGTATGTGAATGGTTTAGACATTATTTAAGAGATAGACAGCAATGTGTTAGCATTAATGGCACAGTTTCAGAATATGCTCATGTTCAAACTGGCGTTCCGCAGGGCTCCATCTTAGGGCCAGTGTTATTTCTATGTAACGCTGATCACACGTGCAACGAGCACACACTAGATCTTGTCTTTGTGCATGGTGCAGAGTGTAATGTTAAAAAAATAAATAGACAAGGCGGTGAAATCCACACACGATGCCCTACAACCGGTGAACGGTTATGTGCCAACCGACCAAAGCAGGAACCCACTAAACGTTTTGTTTATAACTATCGCAAAGCGGACTTTAGTCACATAAGACACCTATTGCCTTGTATTCCGTGGTCATTTCTCACTGACAGTACTGACTTGACGACAGTTTTGATATATTTTATGACATTTTGTATGCTGCCATAAACGAATGCGTTCCTCGTTCATTCGTGGACGTAAATACCCAGTATGGTAAGATAACGATATGATCGCAACCTTGAACGAGAAAGACACCGCACACAAAGCATGGAAACGCTCACATTCGTTATCTGATTACCAAGTATTTTCTGAACTACGAACCACTTTTAAGAAACTTAAGAGAGAAAGGTATTGTGTCTACATTCGGAAATTGAAAAGTCCGTCAAACAAAACACCAAACGTCTATTCAGTTTTGCCAAAAGCAAACAAGCTAATGTAAAACTTCCCAACTCAATGGTATATAAAGGCACTGAAGCAGGCAGTCCAGCTGACATAAAAGAACTATTTTATGACCATTTCGAATCTGTCTTTACATTAGTACATAACCTTGTTTATCCAAGTATTCCTTCCTATCAATCCGACTCAATGACTAATATCAATGTGTCTTATGATGATGTTATCGGAGTATTAAGAACCACCGATGTAAACAAAGCATGTGTTCTGACAATATATCAGGTGTGATCCTTAGGAAATGTGCTGCATAATTAGCAGGTCCACTAACTATGCTTTTTAATATGTCCTTAAACTGTGGAACTTTTTCAATTTGTTTTAAAAGAGCAAATGTTGTTCCTATGTACAAGAAGGGAGATAAACGAAATGTGTGCAACTACAGACCTATCTCTCTCTTACCGCTATTTAGCAAAGGTTTGGAGAAAGTCGTATACGACTCATTGTATGAGCAGGTGCGTAACACAATTTCGGGCAGCCAACACGGATTTGTGAGGTGTAGAAGTACAGTATATAATCTAGCTTGTTACTTGAACGCCATTTCTTAATCTATTGACAGCAAGAAACAGGTTGATTCTGTTTATTTGGATTTCAGTAAAGCCTTTGATTCAGTATGCCACCCATTGCTAATTCACAAGCTTAGATCATATGGCTATTCCGGGCAATGCACAGAGTGGTTGCAGTCTTATCTTGTCAACCGAAAACAACGCGTGGTCGAATGCAAAACATCTGACTGGAAGCCAGTGTTGTCTGGTGTACCACAGGGTTCACAAATTTGACCACTTCTGTTTATCTTGTATATTAACGAACTCACTAATCATGTTGATTCATGTGAAATGTCATTGTATGCTGATTATTCCAAATTGTTTAAAGAAATTACATCGGTGATCGAATGTCAGTTGGTGCAGAAGGATCTGGACAGTGTATGTCTTTGGTGTGAAACATGGCACCTTAAACTTAACGTTGAGAAATGCTGCGTAATGTCATTCACTAACAAAAAGAAACGTATATCCTATGACAACACGATTTTAAGCCAGTCTCTGCCCAAGGTCACCGCTGTCAAAGATCTCGGTATCACATTGACCGACATTTTGACTTTTAAAGATCATATTAATCGTTGTGTTTGTAAAGCTTTCAAGATGAGTGGTTTTATTAAGCGCGTTTGCACAACATTTACCGATGTACAGGCTTTGTAGTCCTTGTAAATATCTCTAGCCAGAAGCCAGTTGGAGTATTGCAGTGTTATCTGGAATCCCTGGCAACGTACGTTTATTGACAAAATCGAACGAGTTCAAAAGAAATTCATTAAATATGTATGTTACAACTCCAAAAATACAGTACTACTCTGACAGTTATCCTGAGCTCTGCCATCATGTTAGACTACCTTCCCTTCAACATCGTAGGCAAGTTGCAGATCTTATGTTTTTACACAAGTGTGTGCACTCCCAACTAGACTCGTCGTATCTGGTAGGGGCTATCCAATTTCACTGTCCTTCACGATCTCTACAAAACTACATCCCTTTTAGAGTTTCCAATAGCAGAATCAACATTAGAAAACACTGTGTTTTGACTAGATGTATGGCTACTTTCAACACATTGTATTTAAGTGCTCCAACTTGTGATATATATTCAGGAGCTGAACCATTTAGATCCTCAATTCAAAAATATTTATATGTATAACAGATGTTTGCCTGGTATATTTAATGTTGATATTGTGTGGTTTTTATGTCCTTATTGTTCTTATTGTTTTTATTATTCTATTATTGTTTTATTATTGATATGTATTGTTTCAGTTATCAGTCCTGTTCCTGGGTCCAATGGACTGTTGGAATCTGAATAAATACAATACAATACAATACAATACAATCTCAACAACGGTTTCTAAAAGCGAGGTTTTGTTGTTGTTATGTTTTTTGGAAGATATCACTAAATGGGTAGATGAGGGATCACCAGTAGATATCATCTACTTAGATTTTCAGTAAGCTTTCGACAAAGTGCCACATCAAAGATTACCTCTTAAAATAAACGCCCGTAGCATAGGAATTGGTTTAAATAACTGGATAGAAAAATGGCTGATTGGCAGAATCCAACGGGTAGTAGTTGATGGAAAGGCTTCAAACTGGAAATCAGTTTTGAGTGGGGTACCACAGGGATCAGTACTGGGACCTATATTATTCTTAATATATATCAACGATTTGGACGATGATATAATAAGCAAGGTGTTGAAATTTGCGGATGACACAACATTTTTTTAGAACGATTAAACGTGATGGAGATAAACAGCATTTATAAGATGATCTTGACAGGTTGATAAAATGGTCTGAAAAATGGCAGATTTTTGGAAATGTAAATGCCTCCACATAGGACATGGGAACGAAGATGTACAATATACAATGGGGGGTTCTGTACTAAATACTACAATAAAAGAAAATCACTTAGGGTTAACCATTAGTGCTGATATGAAGGTTTCAGAGCAGTAAGGTATTGCTGCTTCAAAAGAAATTCAAATACTTGGATTAATTAGGCGAAATATAACGTATAAGGAAAAAGAGCTAATGATACCGCTGTATAAAACAATAGTTAGGCCTCATTTAGAATAGTGTATTCAAGCATGGAGGCCATATCGCAAGAAGGACATAAATATGCTAGAAAGAGTACAGAGGAGAGCAACTAAAATGACACAAAAACTGAGGGATCTTAATTTCGAAATACGCCTAAAAGAACAACACTAGAGACAAGGAGATTGAGAGATCAGATAGAAGTGTTTAAAATATTGAATGGTTATGAAAATATTGATAGAAATATTTTTTCTCAGTTAAGAAAGATAGAAGGACTAGAGAACATGAAGTTACATTAGTAAAGGAGCAGTGTAGATTATATATAAGAAAGTTTTCATTCTCACAAAGGACTGTAAATGAATTGAACATATCATCTCCTGATTGTGTGGGTGCTTGTACTGTGAATATGTTTAAAAATAAAATCGACAAATACCTTAAAAGGGCGGGATACACGTAAATAAATAATATTGGACTCTCGATAAGCCAAAAGACTCCCTTGTCCACCTGCCATCTAGAGTTAATTTTTCTGGATGGCAATCTTGTTAAATCTTGTTAAATTTGGAAGAAGGATATATGTGGAAATATTTATAAATGTTAGCCAACTAAAGTGTTGTAAGTTGTATTCAGCACAAGTAATCTACAAACTGCCAAAACACATATATGGTGCTAAAATAATTGGGATTTGTTTAAAGTTAATTAAAATATTTTAGCAAAAGATAATCAATGTATTCTTGTAGTATGTATAACATAATTGAATACAATCCTGCAAGAATGATAATATATTCGTTTACTCACGTACCCATTTGGCATTTTTACTGCTGAGCTCCACTCAACGGGGCTTTTGCTTATATCCGTATGCCCATACAGACATTCAGAAATGTACACATGCATACTTAGCTATAATTAAATATGTAAATATCATATGGTAATTGGGCTGCACTTTACTCAGTCCGTAAAGTAAAATAGTCTCAGTAATGGTGCATAATGGCAATGCCCATTTATTTAGTAAAACATTTGAAAGCGTGTGTATAATGTGTATTAAACATAGCCTAATTATATCACATGATCACAGTGCACATGCATTAAACATACATGAATTAATGTACTGTATGTGGATTGCATACTTGGGTAGTATCTAACTATGCCTACAGTAGGGTGGTCGGACAAAAATTTTGTTTCGTAAAAAAAAATGTTTTCTCATTTTTCCTTGATAGTAGTCACTATAAGAAGTACAACGGTAGTTGTTTCATGTATCTAAGTGAAATATAAAAAAACTACAGCTTGGTAAAGTTTCGAATTTCATGACATTTTCGGACGGTTTTCTGACAGTTCTAATTTTGCTTATAAATCACAAGAATTTTTTTTAATTATTTTCCCCTGATAATAGTCACTAATAGAAGTGCATCGGTGCTTGTTTCATGTACATCAATGACATATTAAAGAAACTGCATTTTTGTTTCTAATTTCATGTTTTTACCGACAATTTTCCGTTAGATTTGATTTTGCATATAAATCACAAGGACAATTTTTTTTAATATTTTCCCACATAGTGGTCACTATAAGAAGTACAATGCTATTCATTTCATGTAGCTAAGTACAACATTAAGAAAACTACAGTTTTGCAAAGTTCAAAATTTCATGAATTTTTCCAAACGTTTTCTGACGGATCTGATTGTGTACATAAATCACAAGAAAATTACTTTTTATCATCTTGAGTCTTTTGCCATCTATAAAGAAGGCCAATACAAAATTACATGTAACAATAAACACACACATAAAAAAGTAACTACACACACACACACACACACACACACACACACACACACACACACACACACACACACACACACACACACACACACACACACACACACACACACACGCACACACATCATGTATTACAACAGCATTAAATCATGAACACGACACAGCAACTGAGCAAAGATGATCAGTGTGGTTCTATCTTCGGAACATTGAAACAACTGTATGAACTTACAACCACATGAAAGGATTTGTTGATTGTGAATTAGAACCACAAACTGACAATACTAGTATCCCATTACACAACACTTATTTTGTTGGGCAAAGCCAATGACTGCTATGATTGACAAGCCAATTAACTCATAATACACTGTGGCACAAAATGCCAATAATAGTCCCCCAATACGCAACACTTGTTACATTGGGCAAATCCCATAACTACTATGATTGCCAAACCAATTAACTTGTAATATACTGTGGTTAAACACATTGTTATCATCAACAATAGGGCCTACTATTATACTTAATTGTCTATGATTATATACAATTAATAGATACAATAAATCATAATGTTTACTTAATGTATATTATTTTATGTATACTATATAGTGACAAATACAAAGATATAATCTTATTCTGTAATCTTAATATATATAAAAACTGGTATATACATATCAAATACAAAAACAGTAGACCCTACATCAAAATAATTTATAACGATACAACATTTTATAAACAAATAATAATACAATAAATGAATTGAAACATAAATTATCACAAATTGTAATAATGTAACCAACACACAATATTATGTATATGCTAAATAGCTCAACAGTTGTATAATTAAACTAAAGTAATACCAATAAATAAACTAATAATATATTAATATAAACATCAATCAGTTACATTAAACATGGCAGCAATGAATTACTCAGGTGTAGGCATATGTACTTGGCAGTATTAATCAAAGTCACCCGCTGTCGATCACATCGCTATCCGAGTCACGAGTGCATTGTATACCATGACGCACTGCGCGCATACAGGGAAGAAGGCAAAATGGCGATATCATTTTAGACGGGGGTTCCATAAACGGACGTTGTGCATGTTTGTGCTATCAATTGGTAAGCCACCACTGTAATCACGTTATCGTTGACACAATTCTTTACCCTTCGGCATTTGCTTTCCGCTGAAACCAACTAACTAAATACTCACAAAACATCGTCAAACATAGGCAATTTTAAATCCATAATTACTATAATTTTTTATCAACGGATTACAATGATATTTTCAGATTCATTTTCTTCTGAATTTCCTCTTTCTTCTTCACATTTCAATATGGATGTACTCGTTAACATAATCTCGCAAATCAGTTTGATAGGTGGGGCCTGTCAACGTGATCCAAGATGGCCGCACGCGTAAATCAAGAAAACCAAAATCCGACACTGAGAGTAAAAACATCATTACCGCTAATAAACACCGCCAAAAAATATTTTTTCAGCGCAGGTACACACATTGACATTATTACAACATAAGAAAATTCACAAACCAACAGGTAGAATGCATGATAATAAACTATGGCCACTAAACTGGGACCCCTGTCTCCCATGTTGTCAGAAGGGGAGGTAAATTGGTCTGACCTCCCTACCTACAGTATCTTTGTTTCATTACTAGCATCAAACAAACTATATAAAGGACGATACACATTTTAATTAGTGTGTATAGTGTACGCTATATCTTGTGTGACTGTTACACGGATAACATAATTTTACTCTAATTGTCATGGGAATGTGCAAAAATGACGACATAATTATATATATGTGTATATATATATATATATATATATATATATATATATACACACACAAAATTGTGTGGTGCACAATGCACATGCAACATTCATCATTGTATACACACCACCATCACAACAAATGGAGTCGCCAAATTACTCCATGACTTAAAAACAAACAAATCAACAGGACCCGACCAGGTGCCAGCCAGAATCCAGGGTCGGTGGGCCGTATTTTATAGTGGCAGGTTTTTTCGCCCCTAGCTAACTTATAACAAGCCCCGACGTCCCCCCGCGAAAAACTGTACTTCTGGGCATGCGCATTAAGGGTCGATGCAGCAATATTTTTCAGCGGCAGGATTTTTTGCTACAGCACCACGTCACTTAATTTTCAGCAGCCAATCACGAGTGTGCGGGGTGTGGCTGGAAAACCCCGCAAGACTTTGTATACCGAATTATAAAAGGGTATCTTCCGGGTTACTAGTAGAAAGGCCTCATACCTGTCTCGGTGACATATCGTAACTCCATTCGAATAAACGAGGCCGGCCCAACCGACGACGTGACACAGTTATTTCACCCCCAGGTACGGGCTGTATTTGTTTATAAAACAACATCCGTTTATGTCGTCGTGAAGAAAGAAACATGAAATCGTCTCTCGCGGTCCTTTTGGCCGTGTCCCTGCTGTGGATGGAAACGACCGAGGCTCTCAGTATACGGGAGATCGTTGAACAACGGGAAGAACTCACAAAGGTATGACTGACTGACACTCGGGGAGACATTCCCTTCGTTGTCTGACAGCACCTGTCGATATCTGTCGTTGGTAAAACAACGTCCTGCCACCTGTATATCGCGTGTCGTTGACGGGTGAACAAGAACGTTTCACGTGCGTTGTTGTAACTCCGCAACATACGGAATTAATTTAGCCGGCGTAGGTTGCTCGTCAACGTCAGGTGAACGCCGCCATTGATGTAAACAATAACACTAGACGGCCATGCGGGTTGATCTCTGCCCGTGAACCCGGACACAAATAAACCGATCAACATTCTCATAGCCTAGTAATGTGTGACGTGAGCAGGTTAGTCATAAAACAAATCGTGATGTTGACGCTTCTCCTCAAACAAAAGCTGACCAATTTAAATAATAATAATGTTGGTTAGTTAATAAAAAATAATAAGAATGACCCTTTATGTTCGAAACGAGTTTTGTTATGTAGAAGGTGACATACTAATAATAATACAGTATTTCTTTAGCGCTAATTCCCGCATAGCGGATCGATGCGCTGTACAAGCAATAAAATAAATGTATATTAATATATTTAAAAACAAAACACTGGTTTTAAGACATATAATACTGAATAAACAATAGAAACACTAATTTTAAGACAAATAATACTAAAATTGTAAAATAATGTCCGTCACGACGAAACAATTTAAATTAATTAAAATGTATAATAAAAAGATGAGTCTTTAAAGAGTTCCTAAACCTATCCAGCGTCCCTGATGTACGAATGTCCACCGGTAGTTCATTCCATAGTCGCGGTGTTGCTGCGCCAAATGCCGAGTCGCCGATGCATTATTGTGTTCTAGTAGTATTTACCAAACATTATTTACTACAAAACCAACCAGGCAAGGGGCAATTAACTTGAAAATTAATTAATTAAATTAAAATTGACTCAGATATGTCTCGTTTTAATAAAAGTAACCTTTTTTTAAGTAAAATTAACGAGACAAAATATAAAGGTTAATTTAATTGGCATTGGTATCATATTTACTAAGTTTCCTAAACAAATACAAACCTAATTATACAAGGTACCACGAGTACCGCAACTAGTTGTACTTCACCAGGCTGTTGTTAGCTAGGACTAAACTCGGTGTCACTAAGCATTTCTGGGAATGCATCGTTGTAAACTGAGCTAAACATACGAATCGTCAGTTAAACTTACGTTAGTCAACTGAAGACCTGGTGTGTGTAGTTAATGTTGCATTGGCGGTAGAATCGGGGTTTGGGGGCTGAGCCCATCAATACGTTTGGTGGCGGAGGCAAAAATAGGATTAGCACCCCCAAAATTAGGGGAGGGGTGGGCATTTTCGGGTGGAAATTTGTTGGTGAGGGGCTTGAGATAGGATTAGTATCCCAATATTTACGGAATAATGGGTGCATTTTAAGTGAAATTCACTGTTTTTGGCGAGACTACAGGTGCTTTTCGGCGAGTCTCAATGAGGTGCAAATATATATTTTTGGAGGTTTCTTGTGAGTTTTTAAAATGTTTTTGACGTCGCCGCGAAACAAATATTCTACACCCCTATCCGATGTCATGATCCGACACGTGAGGTCTACCGCTGAAGTGGCACAACTGGCACCTCTGTGAATTGCAAACGATAACACTTAGTTTGCAAATTCATATTCCATACTAGAAAACTTTTTCGAACACTTATTTTGGGCTACGTTTAATTTTCTGTAAAACTACTAAACAAGTAATAATTATTGCATTGTCCAAAACTCTTATAATATTGCATAAAATATGTGTTAATTGCAAAGGTAAGTACATGCTCAACGACGATACAGACTGATGCCACCTGACGGTAACAGTACATGCTCATCGACGATACAGACTGATGCCACCTGACGGTAACAGTACATGCTCATCGACGATACAGACTGATGCCACCTGACGGTAACAGTACATGCTCAACGACGATACAGACTGATGCCACCTGACGGTAACAGTACATGCTCATCGACGATACAGACTGATGCCACCTGACGGTAACAGTACATGCTCATCGACGATACAGACTGATGCCACCTGACGGTAACAGTACATGCTCAACGACGATACAGACTGATGCCACCTGACGGTAACAGTACATGCTCAACGACGATACAGACTGATGCCACCTGACGGTAACAGTACATGCTCATCGACGATACAGACTGATGCCACCTGACGGTAACAGTACATGCTCATCGACGATACAGACTGATGCCACCTGACGGTAACAGTACATGCTCATCGACGATACAGACTGATGCCACCTGACGGTAACAGTACATGCTCATCGACGATACAGACTGATGCCACCTGACGGTAACAGTACATGCTCATCGACGATACAGACTGATGCCACCTGACGGTAACAGTACATGCTCATCGACGATACAGACTGATGCCACCTGACGGTAACAGTACATGCTCATCGACGATACAGACTGATGCCACCTGACGGTAACAGTACATGCTCATCGACGATACAGGCTGATGCCACCTGACGGTAACAGTACATGCTCATCGACGATACAGGCTGATGCCACCTGACGGTAACAGTACATGCTCATCGACGATACAGGCTGATGCCACCTGACGGTAACAGTACATGCTCATCGACGATACAGGCTGATGCCACCTGACGGTAACAATACATGTTCACCGACGATACAGGCTGATGCCACCTGACGAAAACAGTACATGCTCACCGACGATACAGGCTGATGCCACGTGACGGTAACATTACATGCTCACCGACGATACAGGCTGATGCCACCTGACGGTAACAGTACATGCTCACCGGATGCCACCTAACGGTAACAGTACATGCTCACCGACGATACAGGCTGATGGCACCTGACGGTAACAGTACATGCTCACCGACGATACAGACTGATGCCACCTGACGGTAACAGTACATGCTCACCGACGATACTGACTGATGCCAC
>OZ023208.1:67903791-67983791 GCA_963995525.1 Escarpia spicata
GAGAATAGCCAGAGCCCAGGAGGATACAACGCTCGCGACGAGCTGGGAGGAAGGACACAGTAAGACTGTCACTGCCTTAGTTCCCTCCGATGACGCCATAGCCAAAATTCCGCAGCAACAGTTGACGCACCTCAAGGCCGACAGCGCTGAACTCAAGAAGGTCGGTGTCACACGCAATGATTGCCGCGCTAATGACTACCTGTGTCGTATGCATTAAATGGCGCTTCTGCTATATAGAAGTATCATCTTTACTTTACCTACTTACCTGTTATCCACTTAACATGGTGCACGTTGGAAATTCCGTGTAGTGTAGTGGTTATCGTTGTTCAATGTGTTTACCATATCCGTCCTCCTCAATGACTTCGCGAAGAATTGTGTTTGGGCGATCTATTTACCAGAGCCTCTTTCAAAGTAACATTGTTGACGACTCTGTCGCATCGCATCACGTGATCTTCCAAATAAAGACGACTTTGTCTCACTTTGATGGATGTCCATGGGAGGATGCGGTCCAGTTTTTGGTTGGTGACTTGTGACTCGCCAACTCACACTGACTACATGTTGCGCAGTAATCGTTCTCACTCACAAGCGCCATGAGGGATCGCAATCAATCAATCAATCAATCAATCAGTCAATCACAATCACAATTCTTTGTTGTCCCTTCGGAGGAAATACATTTGGAGTGTAGCAGCATATTAAAACAAATAAAACAAATATACATGCAACATAAAAACAGTAATACAAGGTATATCGATTAAATAAGTTAAATATGTTAATAAGTTAAATAAGTTACAAAAGTTAAATCTCACAAATCACAAATCATTTCAAGCTCACTCAGTGTCAGACTGGTAGGGACGGAGGGAACGAAAGACAGTTACCCATTCATTAACGTAATTGACGAGGGAACAAATGAGTTTCTAGTGCAATTCAGTTTACAGTGAAGGAGTTGAAAGCGGCGGCCAGAAGGAAGCACTTCATAGCATGAAAACAGTGGATGTTCTGGATCTTAGGAGACATTCCTTCCCTTTTCTCTGCCAATTGCCTGTATAGATCCTCTAGACTGGTCTACCTTTCTCCCACCACCTTGCCACTAACCCTGACAGTTTGTGCCAGAGTGTTGCGATGCACAACACTCAGGCCACCGTACCACACAAAGAACCCAAATTCGTATAGAAGGTTTGAAGAACATGTGTGTTGACACTGAGTGACAGTAAGACACTGATTTACCCAAAAGATGACAGGCACGATGACAAGTTTTCTCATCATGATGTGTGGCTGAATGGTGTTGAAAACCGAGGAAAAGTCAATAAAGACAATCCTGGCAAACGACTTGGACTTTTTCCAGGTGACTATAGACACTATAGCATTGCGTGATGACTGCATCCACCACACCGCAATTGCATTTATAGACGGATTGGAAGGGACCCAGTTGATCCCCATCATAAGGCAGGAGAGGACGAAGTGCGAGTCGCTCAAACCACTTTATGACGACTGAGGCAAGCGCCAATGGGCGGTAGTCGTTGAGAACAGATGGCACAGGTTTCTTGGGGACCGGACAGATGACTGACGATTTCCAGGCAATGGGGATGCGATGCTGCTTCAGAAACCAGTTGATCAGGATGCTGACCACAGCACCCAGCTGAGCATGGCATTCCTTGAGGACCCGACCACTGACGTTGTCATGCCCAGCTGCCTTGTGAGGGTTAACGTGCTTAAAGATCTTACTGACGTCATCAGGAGTTGTTTCCGTTGTGTTACCCCCAGTGAGCAGAGACTCAATGTCGTCCACCGCCTCCTGACGCTCACGTGAGAAGTCATGCCGGTCAAAACATCCAAAGAAGGAATTCAAGTCCTCAGCGTACTTGAGACTCTCTTCCGCTGACTCTGAGGTTTGTATGACACGTTTGCCGGACAGAACACCAGAAATAGTTTTCAGTCCCTGCCATGTCCTGCGCACATTGCCGTATTGGAACAGACATTCAATTGTGTCCTTCTATTCCAGTTTAGCGTCCCTGGTCTGCTTTTTTAGAGTACTTTGTATCCTTTTTGCTTCAGTGCGATTGTCAGACATGAAAGCCCTCCTCTTCTCATCGATTATGTTTTTGAGTTCTTTACCTACCCACGGTTTATCAACCAAATCGATTTGCTTGGACAACTATCAAAAATCAAACAATGCTGTCCAGTTTCAACATTTGTTATTCTGTGCAACGAACCTATGTTTGTGTTTCTTTAAGGTCATCGAAGGTCATCTTATTTTGGACGGGAGTATTCCACACCGACATCCTGTTGCGGCCCGAGTTCAGAGAAGTCGTCGCCATGAGTGGCCGTATTGCTGTCAAGAAGTTCCTGGGAAAGGGTGAGAATGCGAACAATGTTCACTGATTGAACATCTTCACAAATACGATCCCATGTCTTTCAGAAAAAGGAAAAGTTCCACTTTACAAGTCAAATAAATGATTTGCTCTCCTTTCTCTCTCTATCTCTCTTCTCTCTCTCTCTCTTTCTCTCTTCTCTCTCTCTCTCTCTCTCTCTCTCTCTCTCTCTCTCTCTCTCTCTCTCTCTCTCTCTCTCTCTCTCTCTCTCTCTCTCTCTCTCTCTCTCTCTCTCTCTCTCTCTCTCTCTCTCTCTCTCTCTCTCTCTCTCTCTCTCTCTCTCTCTCTCTCTCTCTCTCTCTCTCTCTCTCTCTCTCTCTTTCTCTCTCTCTCTCTCTCTCTCTCTCTCTCTCTCTCTCTCTCTCTCTCTCTCTCTCTCTCTCTCTCTCTCTCTCTCTCTCTCTCTCTCTCTCTCTCTCTCTCTCTCTCTCTTTCTCTCCCTCTCTCTCTCTCTCTCTCTCTCTCTCTCTCTTGCACACCATTGCAGTTTTGTGTTCTTATGAATAAATCTTATGTAATAACAACTCTTCAAGAAAGCAGTGTAATGTGGTGTGAATCCGTGTTCATTCTTCCATGGACGTGTATTAAGTGTAATGACTTGGTGTTGTGTGGCCACGGAATATAATTATATAGTTGTAACCGAATTCTCTTGATTTTGCCCCATTTAGTGTATGTCAGCAACAAATGTGCACAAGGTTTGGTGACGCACGGCAACATCACCGTGTCGAACGGAGTAGTTCATATCGTCGACGGGTTGCTGGGATACGTCTACATCGACGCCATTACGCAACTGCACGACCAGCGACAGTACCAGTATGTCTGACTAGCCTTGCCTTCATTCATAGCGTAACAAGACAGTCGTATATATATATATATATATATATATATATATATATATGTATATATATATATAAAAGGAGGAATATAGCCGTATCCCGTTTTATATTTGTTTCATATGGAAAATCGTGACAAAATACATGTATTCTTGTGTTCGTCGCACAAATAAAAAAATCGAAAGAAAATACTAGTCAAGTTCCACACAAAGGTAGCAAATGTGGTTTTGTGAAGGTTTATTTCGTAGCTAGTTAGATGACGAAACTCGATCTGAACAGGATTGTTTTAGAGTAATGAAAGTTATGCGGATTTATTGGGTAGTGAAATAAACATAAAAATGTCCACCCAAATGTGGGTTGTCTGATTGGCTCAATGACATACCTCATTCCGCCTATACATGGTAGTGGTCCAGCAACTGTTACAAATACCACTACTCAGTTACCCTTGTCTGTTGTCAGATGGTTCTAACGTTTGTCTGTTGTCAGATGGTTCTAGTGTCTGTCTGTTGTCAGGTGGTTCTAACATTTGTCTGTTGTCAGATGGTTCTAGCGTCTGTCTGTTGTCAGATGGTTCTAGCCGCTGTCTGTAGTCAGGCTTTTCTAGCGTCTGTCTGTTGTCAGGTGGTTCTAGCCTCTGCCTGTTGTCAGGTGGTTCTAGCGTATGTCTGTTGTCAGATGGTTCTAGCGTCTGTCTGTTGTCAGGTGGTTCTAGCGTATGTCTGTTGTCAGATGGTTCTAGCGTCTGTCTGTAGTCAGGCTTTTCTAGCGTCTGTCTGTTGTCAGGTGGTTCTAGCCTCTGCCTGTTGTCAGGTGGTTCTAGCGTATGTCTGTTGTCAGATGGTTCTAGCGTCTGTCTGTTGTCAGGTGGTTCTAGCGTATGTCTGTTGTCAGATGGTTCTAGCGTCTGTCTGTAGTCAGGTTGTTCTAGCGTATGTCTGTTGTCAGGTGGTTCTAGACTCTGCCTGTTGTCAGGTGGTTCTAGCGTCTGTCTGTTGTCAGGTGGTTCTAGCGTATGTCTGTTGTCAGATGGTTCTAGCGTCTGTCTGTAGTCAGGTTGTTCTAGCATATGTCTGTTGTCAGGTGGTTCTAGCCTCTGCCTGTTGTCAGTTGGTTCTAGCGTCTGTCTGTAGTCAGATGGTTCTAGCGTCTGTCTGTTGTCAGGTGGTTCTAGCGTCTGTCTGTTGTCAGGTGGTTCTAGCATGTGTCTGTTGTCAGGTGGTTCTACAGTCACGTGAAAGCATCGAATGGCATTGTGCGCATGCTTACTCTGCCCAGCGGAACAACCGTTGTGCCAGAAAGCAATATGTACAGCGTGTTCGCGCCAGTGGGGGTGACTGGAGTAGATCTCACCCAAGACCTCGACAAGCTGAACACGGTAGGAAATGCTGCAGTCACTGACTGCTATTGTTTCCGTACGTGTCACTATCTATCTGCAATTACATTACATTTGCCATTTTCCTTGTATAATATGGCGACGACATAGCCAGATCAGACACACAAATTACAAATTGTAATTACTATTTTTGAATGTATTATAAAAGAGCAAGCTATGTAGATGTGTCGACGTCATCGCAGCAAACCATATGTTGTTTGCGATTTGCGAACCCGACGTGTGAGAATCGGCAATTTGACGTTAGAATGTTAACTTTTAAAGCTGCTTGAGACGTATTATTATTACATGTCTTACAGAAGAAACAATGTTGCAGGTTATGCGTATGCATTTAATAAAAGGCCGAATTGAGATATCCGACATGAAGAACAACACAAGACGAGTGACAATGAACAACGATCAGAAGGCGACGTTCTACCAGGTCGACGACGGCAAGTTTCACTTTCACTTTACAAAACGAATACAATACAAAGCATATTGTTACGTTAATATTAATTATATAATAACGTGCAACGAAGTGTATGTTTTCTACACCTGCAGATAGCAACGTAACGTCAGGTCAACGTCGAGTACGAAGAGATTGACTTAAAACGATGCCACTTGATTGCAGCTGTGTACATTGAAGTGAACTATGTACGAGCGAAGATCACACAGGGAGACATATGTGTGAAGAACGGAATCCTGCACAACATTGACACCGTGCTCGGGATTCCTGTTCAAACGATCGCCAACGCGATCTCCGACAACGAGAAGCAACTGCTGTGAGTGATCACAGTGTAGGGTCTATTTGTATGTATCTCAGTCGCTCTGTTTCTATCGCTATATCTATTTGCCCGTCTGTCTGTCTGTCTGTATGCCTGTCTGTCTGTCTGTCTCTCTCTCCCTCTCTCCCTCCCTCCATCACTACCTCCCTCACTTCACTCTATTTTTTATGTCTGGCTTTGGCTTCTGTCTATCTGTCGTTCTGCTGTCTGTCTGTGTGTCTGTAAGGATGTATGACTGTCTGTCTCTCTCTGTCCGTCGGTCTGTTTATTTGTCTGTGTCTGGCTGTCTGTCTCTCTGTCTGCCCACCTGCCTGCCTGTCCACCTGCCTGCCTGCCTGCCTGGCTGCCTGCCTGTCTGTCTGTCTGTCTGTCTATATATATATATGCATTTCTCTCTGTCTGTCAGCCTCCCTGTCTGATTGTGTGTGTGTGTGTGTCTGTGTCTGTGTCTGTGTCTGTGTGTCTGCCTGTCTGTCTGACAAAATGCATGGTTCCATGTCACAGAACATTGCTCAAGTCTATTCGGAACACGGGGTTGTGGACCTACTTGAACGACAGGACAAAACGCGTGACGATGTTCGGTCCAGTTGACAAAGCCTTCCAGAGCATGTTGGACGACAGCTTGGGTCGGAAGTTGCTTGACCTGCGCTATGAGCGCAACCTGAAGCAGGCGAGTCTCCGTCTTGCTCCCATGGCATCTCTTAACTCTCTAGTTTGTTGTGATTACTATAAGTTGACGGTCTTACGAGGCCTCATTTGACTATTCAGCCTTTCTTAAAACGTTACCACCAAGCCGATCTTTCTATCCTGATACTGATGGTGGTAACTGTCGTGGTGTGTGTCGTCATCAATGGTTGTTTTTGTTTTAAATTGAAACTGGACCGACACTAACGTGATCTCCAATTCACAACGATGCCGGATCTAGGTTACAACTGTAAAACTTACCAAGCTCCATGCTACGTACATGTTTGCATGTTTCTATTTTTCTTGTTCATCGGGAATGAAATATATATTTTACACAATGTTTTCCAAGATAAAGAACACTTGAAATTACGTGTCCAAGACATTTGCGTTTAGATTTCATTAAATGGAAAAAGTTGCATCCAAATGCATCAAAATATTTATATTATCGTCCTACACTGCGGAGTGCTGGACACAACGTAGCCATTGCTAAAACCTACTTGATACATCTCTTTGCTTTCATAGATGCTCTATAGACACATCATCGACGAAGAAGTGTTTCTTGACACCATCACTGACTCGAAGACGTTCACGACCTTGCTGGGAGACGAGATTAACATTGTGAAAGAGGGTTCAGGTGAGTTGTCTTGCTGGGAGACGAGATTGACATTGTCAAAGAGGGTTCAGGTGGGTTGTCTTGCTGGTAGACGAGATTGACATTGTCAAAGAGTGTTCAGGTGGGTTGTCTTGTTGGGAGACGAGATTGACATTATTAAAGAGGGTTCAGGTGGGTTGTCTATGAAACGAGATTGACATTGTCAAAGAGGGTTCAGGTGGGTTGTCTTGCTGGGAGACGAGATTGACATTGTCAAAGAGTGTTCAGGTGGGTTGTCTTGCTGGGAGACGAGATTGACATTGTCAAAGAGGGTTCAGGTGGGTTGTCTTGCTGGGAGACGAGATTGACATTGTCAAAGAGGGTTCAGGTGGGCTGTCTTGCTGGCCGGGAGACGAGATTGACATTGTCAATGAGGGTTCAGGTGGGTTGTCTTGCTGGGAGACGAGAATTACATTGTTAAAGAGGGTTCAGGTGAGTTGTCTTGCTGGGAGACGAGATTGACATTGTCAAAGAGGGTTCAGGTGGGTTGTCTTGCTGGGAGACGAGATTAACATTGTCAAAGAGGGTTCAGGTGGGCTGTTTTGCTGGCCGGGAGACGAGATTGACATTGTAAATGAGGGTTCAGGTGGGTTGTCTTGCTGGGAGACGAGATTGACATTGTTAAAGAGGGTTCAGGTGGGTTGTCTTGTTGGGAGATGAGATTGACATTATTAAAGAGGGTTCAGGTGGGTTGTCAATGAAACGAGATTGACATTATTAAAGAGGGTTCAGGTGGGTTGTGAATGAAACGAGATTGACATTGTGAATGAGGGTTCAGGTGGGTTGTCTTGCTGGGAGACGAGATTGACATTGTCAAAGAGGGTTCAGATGGGTTGTCGTGCTGGGAGACGAGATTGACACTGTGTAAGAGGGTTCAGGTGGGTTGTCTTGCTGGGAGACGAGAATGACATTGTCAAAGAGGGTTCAGGTGGGTTATCTTGCTGGGAAACGAGATTGACATTGTCAAAGAGGGTTCAGGTGGGTTGTCTTGCTGGGAGACGAGATTGACATTGTCAAAGAGAGTTCAGGTGGGTTGTCTTGCTGGGAGACGAGATTGACATTGTGAACAAGATTTCAAGTGGACTGTCTTGCTGGATGGATTCAACGGGTGCTGGGCAATACGACATGCAAGATGACTCGAGCAGTCAGTGTGTAGAAATTCATGACACCAAAGGCGCGGGAACAGGGGGACCGATATCTCCTGCAATTTCTCCGGGGGGGCAGACATATGGTTCTGCATCCATTAATTGTGAGCGTGAATGTTTATTTTTATGGCGACCGTCAATGGCGGGTGGAAATTAAAATTTTATGAAACGGTTAATGTGTATTTTTGTTGACTGTGAAAGGTGTATGTAATAGGAGGGCAGACATACGGTTTTCTGCCCCCCTCTCAGTAATAGGCGGTACGGTGGCGAAAGCACTCCTCACCCCCTCCCGTCTTGTGATTGTCATAATCTCAGCCGAGACAGCGGAGAGAAGCCGGAGAAGGTAAATTGACAGTAGCGGCGCGACATAAAAAATAAATGTTCAACTGCAGTGTCCCCCCATGTTCGGATGTCATGAGTTCACAGCCGAGACAGCGGAGAAGAGGAGTTAAAGCGGCGAAAAAATTATAAAACAGCACCATCCCCCTACTGTCGTCTTCCGATGTCACAGTCGAGTCAACCGAGACAGCCACAAGGTGAAGGGAGATGTGAAGATAAAGATATGCTTCGGCGCGCCGGCGAAAAGTTTTCAGTGGTGCTGAAGACATTTGTATTGCCATCTACACATTCGCGGCATGCCAAATTCCTTTTTATGTTTGCCACATTCCTTTTATGGGTGATAAGAATTGAGAAATGCCGATGGAGACGTATTTCTAATAGTACATAAACAAACGGCAAACAAACCAATTCCAATAGTGCGCACCTCACTATATAATACTATGATTTCAAAATAACAACTGGGTTCCTATGATATCTTTCTCTGTAGGTCGATAAGCCTGATACTATAATTATTTAACGTAACGTATCCGTGACTTATGTGCACACATTTACAGAGTTGTAGCAGATGAAAATGTGTTAAAGTCTTAAACAATCCCGTTTCAGAATACCGCGTTCGATTTGGGTCGAAAGTTGTCGGCGTGATTCAGTCGAACATGCGAATGACGAACGGCGTTTTACATCTAATCGACGGCGTTCTCTACTCAGATGACCGTTCGGCCGGGGAATGGGCCTGTAACTCAGATGACGTGGACATGACGACGGACCCGTCACAGTGCGAAATGATTACTACGGAGTCGTCACAGGGCGAAGGGATATCATCCGCCCTGTCCAGTCACCCGAGACATCCCGTGTTGTTAACCGCTGGACAATTACTGCTCGCTTGGACAATTTACATTCTACAATCTTCACTTCTTTAAATATACTTAGTAGAAGCAATAACTGGGCACTGATACATTAATTAACATGTATTTAAATTGATTTTCTATTAATTAGTGCTACGTTTTGTGAAACCTCGATACTTATTCTGCAGAGGACGCATACGTGCACATAAATAACTATGGTGTGCGTGTACGTGTGTACATAAATAACTATGGTGTGCGTGTACATGTGTACATAAATCATTATGGTGTGCGTGTACATGTGTACATAAATAACTATGGTGTGCGTGTACGTGTGTACATAAATAACTATGGTGTGCGTGTACATGTGTACATAAATTACACTGTGATTGTATTTGTACATACGTAAATACTCAATGTACGTTTGTACATATATGGCTGATGTGTGAATGTACGTTTCCACATAAATAAGTTATGTGCGTACATGTTTCTACATACATTGTAGTTGTGACGTGTACGTTTGTACACACGTAACTGTTGTTTACGTTTGTGAACTCATGACTGCTCTGTCCATGTACGTTTGTACATCATTGACTACTTTGCGCATGTACATCGGGAAGAAATGTGTTGTACAACCCAAGAACATAGTGGAAGATGGAGACATATGACCGTAGAGGAGGTTTGAAAGTGTTTGTAACTTTGTTAGTAACGACCACATGTGTCATTTGTCGCGTTTTTTAGAAGCAGGTCATACTACTTCAACGACAACGGTCATTATTTGAATAACAATTTTTTCGTAGTCTAGTGCCTTTTAATCACATGAATATTCACTAGGTGGCAACTCTCATAGCAGCTCTCATAGCTGTCAACAAGTGGGCAGTCAAAACGCGATTCTGAGCCAGACTATCTTCCTGGCGAAGTCACGCAGCCAAGCGAGAGTCGGTTAAGCGAGACTAACTACTAACGGCACGCAGAATCACGACTGAATGTATCTTAACCGAGAGAATATTTTTGAATTAATATTTCGTGTTATGTTGTTTTCGTTATAAAACCATCATACATAATGCAAAGTTGTTGATAATGACATATTGATAATAACGGATACATCCTCTGTCGACACACGAAGCAATTATTTGTAGATGCTTTTCTAATTTTCTATAAAACCCGTCTTGATGAACATTTGTTATCAGGCACCAATGATCCGGAAACTGTGGGGTCCAATGAGTTGGAAACTATGGGGTCCAATGAGCTGGAAACTGTGAGGTCCAATGAGCCGGAAACTGTGGGGTCCAATGAGTTGGAAACTGTGGGGTCCAATGAGCCGGAAACTGTGGGGTCCAATGAGTTGGAAACTGTGGGGTCCAATGAGCCGGAAACTGTGGGGTCCAATGAGCTGGAAACTGTGGGGTCCAATGAGCCGGTTCATGGGTCTCTAAATTAACTGGAGCAATCCTCCACATTTACTTGCGTTCCGTATGGCATGTCGGTATCATTCGAATAGTTGTACATTATGATCCGTCAAGGTTGGCGCATAACAGCAATTAAGCGGTTTCCTGTAAACACGTCGCGATGCGACAAAATAATCAGTAAAACCAAAAATAGATAAGCGAGCGAAAAATGAACAACTCAAAACACGTCTAAAACATGAAATTCTACGGTCGCTAGCACCCTCACGGCTCGTCCTGTCCCGACGATCTTGGTATCATTTGAAAGGATGCACTTTTTGTTATTCTAGCGACATCTAGATTTCCCGTTAACCGTTCAAAGAACACCGATAAATGGACCTACAATCATGCCGTTTTCGGTGTTCTGTACGGTTCCGAACGATGTTGGCGGCGGGTACTCAGTACACTAATCTTCCGATTGCGGCGCTGTTTTCCTCATGTGCATAGGTTCAGACATGCGCACTTCACCATTTCTTGATTTCATGTTATAAGCTCCACCCACTTTTAAACCGCGGGCGAAACTAATGTGCTTTGATCGCAGCGAAACCGATATATCTCTACGTCGGCGTGACGTCACAATAAAGTACGTCACACAACGGGTCTAAATTCGTTGCGTTGGTTGGTTCATATACGTGATTGTGACGTCACGCCTACTTCACGTATGTCATTTTAGCAACCGTTTGAAAGTGGGTGGAGCTTATACCATGAAATCAGATAGTGGTGCCTCAATCGGTAGATTGGTGAACTGTGTCGACGAAACAACATGGTTCGCAGTGTCTAAGACACCGGAACGGGCCCGGTTGTAGGTCCGTTTTCGGTTAATTTTAGGAATGATTATCAGGAAACCATTTATATGTTTGAATAGCAGAACGCTTATACTTTCAAATGACATCAATATTGTTGGGATCCAACGAACCGTATTGGTACTAGCAATCATTAAAAAGGCATTTTTGGAACGTGTTTGACAGTTGTTCATTTTTCGCTCGCTTATCTATTTTTGTTAAAACTAATTAGTGCTTCCAGATCGGCTATGGTGGTTCAAGGGAGACCATGGTCAGGTCCTTTGAGCCACTTCACATGTTTCCATTAATTCGCATGAACTTGGAAATCTTTGAATAATTCCAGGATCTACTTGACAATCTGGCAACTATTTATTCAGAATGTTATATACTCGGTGATTTTAATCTTCATCTGGACACACCTTCATCAACAACAAGTACATTTAATGACATTCTGGCATCCTGTGACATGAAACAACACGTTACCTTATCAACACACATATATGGCCACTGGCTCGATCTCTTAATCACCCGTTCAGATTGTAACAATATTCAGACACCTACTGCTTCGGATGGTTTATCAGACCACCATACTGTCGTTGTTGTTCTCAAAGTTCCTAGAATTCCTGTAGAGTCCAAACACAATGTGTTTTACCGACCGATCCATAAGATTGACATTGCTGCATTAGTGACGGACATCCTTAAATCCGACCTCATCAGTAACCCCCAAAGAACATCTGTCAGATCTGTGTCGACAGTACTGTCAAGTACTCAAAGATTTACTTAATAAACATGCACCCCTGAGATCTAAATATGTGTCCCAAAAGCCACATGCTCCATGGATGACTCCTGGAATGTTACAATCTAAAAAGCGCCGGCGCTATCTTGAACGTGTATGGCGCAAATCACGCTCGCCTTAGGACAGATCACGATATTCTAAACAGTGTCACTACTGCAACAGACAAATGGCCAAAACTAAATCAAATTATTACACAAACATGGTCTCGAGTAACTCTGATAACCCACGTCAGCTATGGAACTGCATAAATCATATTCTACACAGACGGCCGCCTCCATCTCTACCTAGTCACCTGTCAGGCAAATCTCTGTGTGACTCGTCTAATCATTTCAAAGATAAAATAAGTCTGTTTTTATCATATCCGTGATCTTCGCCGCATTCGCCGACATATGTCGCTTTCTGTCGCTAAGACTATCGCAACAGCTCTTGTTAGCAGCAGATTAGATTATTGCAATTCCCTCCTTTATAATATTGCTATCAAGGATATTGCAAAACTACAATGCGTCCAAAATATCCTCGATTCTCCCGCTCAGTGCCACTTCTAAAATCACTGCATTGGCTCCCTGTGCGATATCGCATTATGTTTAAGATCTGTACAATCACCTACCAAGCCCTTTCATCCAAACAACCTAGTTATTTACACTCAATGCTCACACCAGCAAGACAACTTCGGTCGTCTAGTTCGAAAATATTGCAATTAATGCACGAAGACCATTCGTGCACAAATATCCACCACTGTCTATCGCCAGGTTCTAATTCATACAGCTGAGTGAATTGCAGAAACGTAGTGGACGAACGTGCCCAAGGTTAGATACGACAGTACATGATTGGAACCCGGGTTCTCTCGATTGAGAGTCCGATGCTCAAGCCACTGCGCCACTGGACAATATTCTTTTGTATAAAATTACATGTGGAACATTATAGACTGTGGCATTATACTAATCTTGACAGTTTACATGCAGTTTGTCGACAGCTGGATGGTTAGTGACATTCCATAAGATGTTTGTGTCGACAGATTATTCGGTCAGAGATATGCGACCAATAAATACTTCGCTAGGTTGGCATTACAAGTTTTGCTTGACCAAGCCGTTAACAGTAGCATGTTCGTTTCTGTGTGGAATGGATAATATCATGTCCTTATTTTATTAGTAATTATAAACGGTCGACAGTATATGAATTGTCTTGTATATAGTATAGTATTATTGTGATAAACGTACAAAAACACAACGTACAACAAATTTAATGAAGGTTTTGAGAACAAATGGTGGTCAGTGGACGTGAAAGCTACATACAAGTAATTCGCGTAGGAATGTCGTGAATATTCGAGGGGCTGAGGTTCTCCAAAAACTTCCAATTACAACCCCCCAAAACATCGCATGGCCAATCCCTTGAGGCTCCCGTACGACCCACCTTCGGGCTCACCAAAATCCTCCAATTGCACGGCTTGAGACTCTCAAAAACCTCAAATTCAAGCTCTTAAAAAAACAAGTTGCATCACAAAAAGCAAATCCCTAAAAATGGTGGAATTACGTTGAGCCAAATCAAAGTTATTCTATTCCGCGGCTGATTATCTTACGCATCGCATTTTAGTAGTGCAGTAGTACTACGGAATGGTTCCGTCCAATCCAATATAGTTGATATACGAAACAGCTGTTATCTATGACCGTGCTAAAAAACAATCACTCTGCGCATAGAGTTAAAAGGTGCCAGTTAGTTCCTCTACCAAAAATTAGCTAGCGCAGTATTTTGAACAGGAAGTCTGCTGTGTTGAACGAGGGAAACTGGGACGTCGTTTTGATAATTAAAGGATATTAAAAGCACGAAGAGGTACACATTCTTTGCGCCGTCCAACGAGGCATTCGAAAACATTCCGAGCAAAGTGTCGCAACACTTCCAGCAGGCCTCTGTTACCGCGCGGTCAGAGCGAAACAGCATCATGCGGTACCAAACAGGTGTGTGTGTGTGTGTGTGTGTGTGTGTGTGTGTGTGTGTGTGTGTGTGTGTGTGTGTGTGTGTGTGTGTGTGTGCGTGCGTGTGTTTGTTTGTGTGTGTGCGTGCGTGCGTATGTGTGTCACTCTGTGAATGTCACTCTGTGTGTGCTCCTTGTGTCACTGTGTTTCTGTATGCGTGCGCTGGCGTGCATGGGTGTAAGTTTGTGATGACAGTTTGGCAGGAAAACAGCTAAACACAAAGAAACACACAGTTAAAACGTCTTATCGAGTGACGAGTGATGTGTTGCTTGTTACACGTTGAATGGGACAACAAGGTTCATATTATTCTCAAGTAAACACCAATGACTTACTTACCTTAACAATTCCTTCACAATGTATGGCAACAAACAAGATTTTGTTACCACAACAATGTTTTAATTCGAAACAACATATCATTAATACATTATTCAATATTATCAATTGCGATGGAATGAAAACTGTCACGCAATTGCTGCAGTACAACATAATTCTCAATTGGTAGTTGTTGGTACAATAATATGTTGTAGCAGACATTGCACTAGCTATGATCTATGTTTTTGTTCTTCATCCGTAACCGTTCTAGGTGAGCTAAAGACAACAGACATGGTCAAAAATTAAACTGTTCTTCATTTTTGTATCCACCGACGGGGTAAGTGGAACTCTACCAACACTTTGTAGATCGTCTGCGGAACTAGCCCATAGATGCGTATTGCCACTGCATGCACGGACGCACGCTCACACGCACGCACGCACGCACGCACGCACGCCCACACACACACACTCCGGAACAAAACAAATAAATAATGCAGTAAGTTTTGACTCGTGGTTTCCCTACAGTGTTTTCTGTTGATGCGACAGTCGACTTGTACGTATGAGCTATGGACACAGAGGAGCTTTGAAATTGTTTGTAACTTTGTTAATAACGATCAGTTGGGCAATTGTTCGCGTTTTCTAGAAGCCGGTCATATTACTTCAACGGCCATTATTTCAATAACGGCGGACTACTAACGGCACGCAGAATCACGACTGAGTGTATCTTAACCGATAGTATATTTTTGAGTTAATATTTCGTATTATGTTGATTTCGTTATAAAACCACGTAATGCAGTGTTGTTGATAATGGCATATTGATAATAACGGATACGTGTTCTATCAACACTTGAAGCAATTATATGTGCAGATGCTTTTCAAATTTTCGATAAAACCAATGAGCCGGAAACTGTGGGGTCCAATGAACCGGTTCATGGGTCCCTAAATTGACTGGAGCAACCCCCCACATCTAATTCATACAGCTGAGTGAATTGCAGAAACGTAGTGGACGAACGTGCCCAAGGTTAGATACGACAATACATGATTGGAACCCGGGTTCTCTCGATTGAGAGTCCGATGCTCAAGCCACTGCGCCACTGGACAATATTCTCTCGTATAAGATTATATGTGGAGCATGTGGTATGATGATAATATTGACAGTTTGTTGATAACTTAATGACTAGTGACATTTCATGAGATGTTTGTGTCGACAGATGACTCGGACAGAATTATGCGACCAACAAATATTTCGCTAGGTTGGCATTAAAGTTTTGCCTAATTATACTAATCTTGACAGTTTACATGCAGCTTGTCGACAGCTGGATGGTTAGTGACATTCCATAAGATGTTTGTGTCGACAGATTATTCGGTCAGAGATATGCGACCAATAAATACTTCGCTAGGTTGGCATTAAAGTTTTGCTTGACCAAGCCGTTAACAGTAGCATGTTCGATTCTGTGTGGAATTTATAATATCCTATCCTTATTTTATTAGTAATTCTAAACGGTCTGCAGTTTACGAATTGTCTGGTGAAAGTATAATTGTGATAAACGTACAAATACACAACGTACAAAAGATTTAATGAAAGTTTTGAGAACAAATACTGGTCAGTGTGGACGTGAAAAATATATACAACTCATTCGCGTAGGAATGTCGTGAATATTCGGGGGCTGAGATTCCAATTACACCCCCTTGAGGACCCTCAAAACCGCATATTGTCGACCCCTCGAGGCTCCCGTAAGACCCACCTTCTGGCTCACCAAAATCCTCCAATTGCACGGCTTGAGACTCTCAAAAACCTCAAATTCAAGCTCTTAAAAAAACAAGTTGCATCACAAAAAGCAAATCCAAAAAAATGGTGGAATTACGTTGAGCCAAATCAAAGTTATTCTATTCCGCGGCTGATTATCTTACGCATCGCATTTTAGTACAGTGCAGTAGTACTACGGAATGGTTCCGTCCAATCCAATATAGTTGATGTACGAAACAGCTGTTATCTATGACAGTGATAAAAACAGTCACTCCTCGTACCTCCGCACATAGAGTTAAAGGGAGCCAGTCAGTTCCTTTATCAAACATTAGCTAGCGTAGTATTTTGAACAGGAAGTCTGCTGTGTTGAACGTGGGAAACTGGGACACCGTTTTGATAATTAACGGATATTGCAGGCAATTTTCCCGACGGCACAGGAGTTTGTTCTAGTGAAAAAGTGTTAAATTTGTCAACGTTGAGTAAATAGTTACGACGAATTGTTTTATTCTACGGTGTGGAGTCCACTGAATTAATACAAGCGGTACAGTATCGCCATCTACCGGACAACGCGAGACACATATACGCGTCCCAGGCTACAGGTAGAAAGGCCTCGTACCTGTCTCGGTCACGCATCGTGACTCCATTCGAATAAACGAGGCCGGCCCAACCGACGACGTGACACAGTTATTTCACCCCCAGGTACGGGCTGTATTTGTTCATAAAACAACATCCGTTTATGTCGTCGTGAAGAAAGAAACATGAAATCGTCTCTCGCGGTCCTTTTGGCCGTGTCCCTGCTGTGGATGGAAACGACCGAGGCTCTCAGTATACGGGAGATCGTTCAACAACGGGAAGAACTCACAAAGGTATGACTGACTGTCACTCGGGGAGACATTCCCTTCGTTGTCTGACAGCACCTGTCGATATCTGTCGTTGGTAAAACAACGTCCTGCCACCTGTATATCGCGTGTCGTTGACGGGTGAACAAGAACGTTTCACGTGCGTTGTTGTAACTCCGCAACATACGGAATTAATTTAGCCGGCGTAGGTTGCTCGTCAACGTCAGGTGAACGCCGCCATTGATGTAAACAATAACACTAGACGGCCATGCGGGTTGATCTCTGCCTACACCTGACCAATAATTGTTTTGGCAGTACCAGCTTAACCGACACCTGTTGACCAATTACGGATTGATTGGTGGACTGTTCGTGGTGCTCGTTTATTAATTAGTGCCTTCTGTTGAATTTCCGTGAACCCGGACACAAATAAATCGATCAACATTCTCATAGCCTAGTAATGTATGACGTGAGCAGGTTAGTCATAAAACAAATCGTGATGTTGACGCTTCTCCTCAAACAAAAGCTGACCAATTTAAATAATAATAATGTTGGTTAGTTAATAAAAAATAATAAGAATGACCCTTTATGTTCGAAACGAGTTTTGTTATGTAGAAGGTGACATACTAATAATAATACGGTATTTCTTTAGCGCTAATTCCCGCATAGCGGATCGATGCGCTGTACAAGCAATAAAATAAATGTATATTAATATATTTAAAAACTAAACACTGCTTTTAAGACATATAATACTGAATAAACAATAGAAACACTAATTTTAAGACAAATAATACTAAAATTGTAAAATAATGTCCGTCACGACGAAACAATTTAAATTAATTAAAATGTATAATAAAAAGATGAGTCTTTAAAGAGTTTCTAAACCTATTCAGTGTCCCTGGTGCACGAATGTCCACCGGTAGTTCATTCCATAGTCGCGGTGCTGCTGCGTCAAATGCCGAGTCGCCGATGCATTATTGTGTTCTAGTAGTATTTACCAAACATTATTTACTACAAAACCAACCAGGCAAGGGGCAATTAACTTGAAAATTAATTAATTAAATTAAAATTGACTCAGATATGTCTCGTTTTAATAAAATTAACCTTTTTTAATTAAAATTAATGAGGCAAAATATAAACGTTATTCTAATTGGCATTGGTATCATATTTACTAAGTTTTCTAAACAAATACAAACCTAATTATGCAAGGTACCACGAGTACCGCAACTAGTTGTACTTCACCAGGCTGTTGTTAGCTAGGACTAAACTCGGTGTCCATGAGCATTTCTGGGAATGCATCGTAGTAAACTGAGCTAAACATACGAATCGTCAGTTAAACTTACGTTAGTCAACTGAAGACCTGGTGTGTGTAGTTAATGTTGCATTGGCGGTAGAATCGGGGTTTGGGGGGCTGAGCCCATCAATACGTTTGGTGGCGGAGGTTGAAATAGGATTAGCACCCCAAAAATTAGGGGAGGGGTGGGCATTTTCGGGTGGAAATTTGTTGGTGAGGGGCTTGAGATAGGATTAGTATCCCAATATTTACGGAATAATGGGTGCATTTGTTTAACGTCGCCGCGAAAAAAATATTCAACACCCCTATCCGATGTCATGATCCGACACGTGAGGTCTACCGCTGAAGTGGCACAACTGGCACCTCTGTGAATTGCAAACGATAACACTTAGTTTGCAAATTCATATTCCATACTAGAAAACTTTTTCGAACACTTATTTTGGGCTACGTTTAATTTTCTGTAAAACTATTAAACAAGTAATAATTATTGCATTGTCCAAAACTCTTATAATATTGCATAAAATATGTGTTAATTGCAAAGGTAAGTACATGCTCAACGACGATACAGACTGATGCCACCTGACGGTAACAGTACATGCTCATCGACGATACAGACTGATGCCACCTGACGGTAACAGTACATGCTCATCGACGATACAGACTGATGCCACCTGACGGTAACAGTACATGCTCATCGACGATACAGACTGATGCCACCTGACGGTAACAGTACATGCTCATCGACGATACAGACTGATGCAACCTGACGGTAACAATACATGCTCATCGACGATACAGACTGATGCCACCTGACGGTAACAGTACATGCTCATCGACGATACAGACTGATGCCACCTGACGGTAACAGTACATGCTCATCGACGATACAGGCTGATGCCACCTGACGGTAACAGTACATGCTCATCGACGATACAGGCTGATGCCACCTGACGGTAACAGTACATGCTCATCGACGATACAGGCTGATGCCACCTGACGGTAACAGTACATGCTCATCGACGATACAGGCTGATGCCACCTGACGGTAACAGTACATGCTCATCGACGATACAGGCTGATGCCACCTGACGGTAACAGTACATGCTCATCGACGATACAGGCTGATGCCACCTCACGGTAACAGTACATGCTCATCGACGATACAGACTGGTGCCACCTGACGGTAACAGTACATGCTCATCGACGATACAGACTGATGCCACCTCACGGTAACAGGCATACAGACATCTGTCACTATGGTATCTTTCTCGACGAAGTCATGCAGCCACGCGAGAGTAGGTTAAACGAGACTAATCCGTCGATTGAACGTCTGCTTGACCGGCTGCAGTACCAACGGATCATGGTGTTCCTATAATTCGCAATATCCATATTGTACTACGCAGAACTCGCGCAGCGTTTGTCGTGTTTTTCACTAATGTTATGGGTCAAGTGTTTATGCAGAATAGTAATATTAATTAATCCGAGTTGAACACATATTCGCTGATGCTGGTTACCACAATGTAATGGAACGTCTTACACGTAGACTGACGCAGAACCATATAGAAATGCTTTTTAATTGCAGGGAAATACTACGAAACAGGCTGCGTCTAAATAGGAAGTACCAATGTCGTCCTTTTACCGTTCTATCTGGAGCAATGTTTAATGTTTCTTTTAAGCGGATATTCCGTGCACAAGGAGTTAACTATAACGCTGTGTGTCAGCCTAATATACTGAAATAGTTTACACCCGCTGGTAGAACAAGCCACCAGGGACAGTTGCTATGACTATTACAGTATTTGGAGTTGACTCTCGTTCCTGCTGACCATTTAATGTCTGCTGTAACCATCGTCAGCTCGGACTGGTAACAGTGTCACTGTGATGCAGTCTTGGCGCCAACGTGCCGTTCTCTGGCGAATGGTTCACCGCATAATTCGTCTGCTAAGACGTAAGTAACTCTAAATAATAACTTTTGTTTTTGTTACATCGCCAATTAGTACACCAGAAACTAGTGGTCCAATGAAGCGAATAAACATGCAAATAGGTGGCTGGAACTGCGGGGAGATGCACTTACAATGCCCCATGGTTAACTTATTAATATATATATACTTTTAATGTTGATATTCCGCCATTGCAGTTAGCGAAGTTCATGAGGAATTTACCGGTGATGTCAGAGTTTGGTGCTATCGGAGCGAAGAGGTACACATTCTTTGCGTCGTCCAACGAGGCATTCGAAAACATTCCGAGCAAAGTGTCGCAACACTTCCAGCAGGGCTCTGCTACCGCGCGGTCAGAGCGAGACAACATCATGCGGTACCAAACAGGTTTGCGCGTGCGTGTGTTTGTTTGTGTGTGTGCGTGCGTGTGTGTGTGTATGTGTATGTCACTCTGTGTGTGCTCCTTGTGTCACTGTGTTTCTGTATGCGTGCGCTGGCGTGCATGGGTGTAAGTGTGTGATGACAGTTTGGCAGAAAAACAGCTAAACACAAAGAGATACGCAGTTAAAACGTCTTATCGAGTGATGTGTTGCTTGCTACACGCTCAATGGGACAAAAAGGTTCATATTATTCTCAAGTAAACACCAATGACTTACTTACCTTAACAATTCCTTCACAATGTATGGCAACAAATAAGATTTTGTTACCACAACAATGTTTTAATTCGAAACAACATATCATTAATACATTATTCAATATTATCAATTGCAATGGAATGAAAACTGTCAAGCAAATGCTGCAGTACAACATCATTCTTAATTGGAAGTTGGTGGTAGAATAATATGTTGTAGCAGACATTGCACTATGTATGATCTATGTTTTTATTCTTCATCCGTAACAGTTCTAGGTGAGCTAAAGACGACAGACATGGTCAAGAATGAAACTGTTTCGTCGTACGAAGCGGACTCCAGTCTCTTCATTTTTGTATCCACCGACGGGGTAAGTGGAACTCTACCAAATCTTTGTAGATCGTCTGCGGAACTAGCCCATAGATGCGTATTGCCATTGCACGCACGCACGGACGCACGCACACACACACACACACACACACACACACACACACACACACACACACACACACACACACACACACACACACACACACACACACACTCCGGAACAGAACAAATCAATAATGCAGTAAGTTTTGGCTCGTGGCCTCCCTACAGTGTTGTCTGTTGATGCGACAGTCGACTTGTATGTGGAGGTTTTTTTCTCAAATACATGTTTTTCCACCTCATGGTACATTTCATGCTTCTAACTGCTCCAAAATACAACGACACAGAAACACTTCGTGAACGGGGCTAAGCTACTGGTGACGAACATCGAAGCGTCCAATGGGGTCGTCCACATCATCAACTCACTGCTGCACGAACGAGGACAGTCAGTCAATGCCTATAGCTATATCACGACGATTGGCACACAGCTGTCAAATCCAAGTGAACGGACCACGTGAGTAAATACGTCAAAATCTCTTACTGCGTAGTATCGTGTAAAATAAATTACATTACGTGTCATCTAGTTTTTCTTTCTTCAAATGTAAAAAAACAAGCTGTCACTATTTTCATAACCATTTAATATATGATATATCTCTCAGTTCATAAAGAACTTTAGTTGCTCCCTCTCTCTTCTCTGTATCTCTCTCTCTCTCTCTCTCTCTCTCTCTCTCTCTCTCTCTCTCTCTCTCTCTCTCTCTCTCTCTCTCTCTCTCTCTCTCTCTCTCTCTCTCTCTCTCTCTCTCTCTCTCTCTCTCTCTCTCTCTCTCTCTCTCTCTCTCTCTCTCTCTCTCTCTCTCTCCTCTCTCTCTCTCTCTCTCTCTCTCTCTCTCTCTCTCTCTCTCTCTCTCTCTCTCTCTCTCTCTCTCTCTCTCTCTCTCTCTCTCTCTCTCTCTCTCTCTCTCTCTCTCTCTCTCTCTCTCTCTCTCTCTCTCTCTCTCTGTCTCTCTCTCTATCTCATTGTCTCTCTCTCTGCTTTTTATGATATGTCCTCCGTGCTTGTATAGGGCCTATATAAATAAATACGTACAAACGACCTATTTTGTTAGCAGGGAATTCAACAAGTTGTTGATCCAGTACCTTGACAATGAGAATAGCCAGAGCCCAGGAGAATACAACGCTCGCGACGAGCTGGGAGGAAGACACAGTAAGACTGTCACTGCCTTTGTTCCCTCCGATGACGCCATAGCCAAAATTCCGCAGCAACAGTTGACGCTCCTCAAGGCCGACAGCGCTGAACTCAAGAAGGTCGGTGTCACACGCAATGATTGCCGCGCTAATGACTACCTGTGTCGTATGCATTAAATGGCGCTTCTGCTATATAGAAGTATCATCTTTACTTTACCTACTTACCTGTTATCCACTTAACATGGTGACGTTGGAAATTCCGTGTAGTGTAGTGGTTATCGTTGTTCAATATGTTTACCATATCTGTCCTCCTCAATGACTTCGCGAAGAATTGTGTTTGGGCGATCTATTTACCGAGAGCCTCTTTCAAAGTAACATTGTTGACGACTCTGTCGCATCGCATCACGTGATCTTCCAAATAAAGACGACTTTGTCTCACTTTGATGGATGTCCATGGATGGATGCTGTCCAGTTTTTGGTTGGTGACTTGTGACTCGCCAACTCACACTGACTACATGTTGCGCAGTAATCGTTCTCACTCACAAGCGCCATGAAGGATCGCAATCAATCAGTCAGTCAATCACAATCACAATTCTTTGTTTTCCTTCGGAGGAAATACATTTGGAGTGTAGCAGCATATTAAAACAAATATACATGCAATATAAAAACAGTAATACAAGGTATATCGATTAAATAAGTTAAATATGTTAATAAATTAAATAAGTTACAAAAGTTAAATCTCACAAATCACAAATCATTTCAGGCTCACTCAGTGTCAGACTGGCAGGGATGGAGGGAACGAAAGACAGTTACTCATTCATTAACGTAATTGACGAGGGAACAAATGAGTTTCTAGTGCAATTCAGTTTACAGTGAAGGAGTTGAAAGCGGCGGCCAGAAGGAAGCAGTTCATAGCATGAAAACAGTGGATGTTCAGGATCTTAGGAGACATTCCTTCCCTTTTTCTCTGCCAATTGCCTGTATAGATCCTCTAGACTGGTCTACCTTTCTCCCACCACCTTGCCACTAACCCTGACAGTTTGTGCCGGAGTGGTGCTATGCACAACACTCAGGCCACCGTACCACACAAGCAACCCAAATTCGTATAGAAGGTTTGAAGAACATGTGTGTTGACATTGAGTGACAGTAAGACACTGATTTACCCAAAAGATGACAGGCATAATGACAAGTTTTCTCATCATGATGTGTGGCTGAATGGTGTTGAAAACCGAGGAAAAGTCAATAAAGACAATCCTGGCAAACGACTTGGGCTTTTTCCAGGTGACTATAGACACTATAGCATAGCGTGATGACTGCACCCTCCACACCGAAATTGCATTTATACACAGATTGGAAGGGATCCAGTTGATCCCCATCATAATGCAGGAGAGGACGAAGTACGAGTCGCTCAAAGCACTTTATGACGACTGAGGTAAGCGCCAATGGGCGGTAGTCATTGAGAACAGATGGCACAGGTTTCCTGGGGACCGGACAGATGACTGACGATTTCCAGGCAATGGGGATACGATGCTGCTTCAGAAACCAGTTGATAAGGATGCTGACCACAGCACCCAGCTGAGCATGGCATTCCCTGAGGACCCGACCACTGACGTTGACAGGCCCAGCTGCCTTGTGAGGGTTAACGTGCTTAAAGATCTTACTGACGTCATCAGGAGTTGTTTCCGGTGTGTTACCCTCAGTGAGCAGAGACTCAATGTCGTCCACCGCCTCCTGACGCTCACGTGAGAAGTCATGCCGGTCTAAACGCCCAAAGAAGGAATTCAAGTCCTCAGCGTACTTGAGACTCTCTTCCGCTGACTATGAGGTTTCTATGACACATTTGCCGGATAGAACACCAGAAATAGTTTTCAGTCCCTGCCATGTCCTGCGCACGTTGCCGTATTGGAACAGACATTCAATTGTGTCCTTCTATTCCAGTTTAGCGTCCCTGGTCTGCTTTTTTAGAGTACTTTGTATCCTTTTTGCTTCAGTGCGATTGTCAGACATGAAAGCCCTCCTCTTCTCATCGATTATGTTTTTCAGTTCTTTACCTACCCACGGTTTGTCAACCAAATCGATTTGCTTGGACAACTATCAACAGTCAAACAATGCTGTCCAGTTTCAACATTTGTTATTCTGTGCAACGAACCTATGTTTGTGTTTCGTTAAGGTCATCGAAGGTCATCTTATTTTGAACGGAGTATTCCACACCGACATCCTGTTGCGGCCCGAGTTCAAAGAAGTGGTCGCCATGAGTGGCCGTATTGCTGTCAAGAAGTTTCTGGGAAAGGGTGAGAATGCGAACAATGTTCACTGATTGATCATCTTCACAAATACGATCCCATGTCTTTCAGAAAAAGTAAAAGTCTGTCTGTCTGTCTCCCTCTTTATCTCTCTCAATCTCTCTCTATCTCTCTCCCCCCCCTCTCTCTCTATCTCTCTCCTCTCTCTCTCTCTCTCTCTCTCTCTCTCTCTCTCTCTCTCTCTCTCTCTCTCTCTCTCTCTCTCTCTCTCTCTCTCTCTCTCTCTCTCTCTCTCTCTTGCACACCATGTACTCGAGTGACATAGTCGCTAGGTTGCAGTTTTGTGTTCTTATGAATAAATCTTATGTAATAACAACTCTTCAAGAAAGCAGTGTGATGTGGTGTGAATCCGTGTTCATTCTTCCATGGACGTGTATTAAGTGTAATGACTTGGTGTTGTGTGGCCACGGAATATAATTATATAGTTGTAACCGAATTCTCTTGATTTTGCCCCATTTAGTGTATGTCAGCAACAAATGTGCACAAGGTTTGGTGACGCACGGCAACATCACGGTGTCGAACGGAGTGGTTCATATCGTCGACGGGTTGCTGGGATACGTCTACAGCGACGCCATTACGGTTGCTGGGATACGTCTACAGCGACGCCATTACGGAACTGCGCGACCAGCGAGAGTACCAGTATGTCTGACTAGCCTTGCCTTCATTCATAGCGTAACAGGACAGTCGTATATATATATATATATATATTTATATATATATATGTAAATATATATATATAAGGAGGAATATAGCCGTATCCCGTTTTATATTTGTTTCATATGGAAAATCGTGACAAAATACATGTGTTCTTGTGTTCGTCACACAAATAAAAACATCGAAAGAAAATACTAGTCAAGTTCCACACAAAGGTAGCAAATTTGGTTTTGTGAAAGTGTATTTCGTAGCTAGTTAGATGACGAAACTCGATCGGAACAGGATTGTTTTAGAGTAATGAAAGTTATGCGGATTTATCGGGTAGTGTCATAAACATAACAATTTCAACCCAAATGTGGGTTGTCTGATTAGCTGAATGACATACCTCATTCCGCCTATACATGGTAGTGGTCCTGCAACTGTTACAAATACCACTACTCAGTTACCCTTGTCTGTTGTCAGATGGTTCTAACGTTTTTCTGTTGTCAGATGGTTCTAGTGTATGTCTGTTGTCAGGTGGTTCTAACATTTGTCTGTTGTCAGATGGTTCTAGCGTCTGTCTGTTGTCAGGTGGTTCTAGCGTCTGTCTGTTGTCAGATGGTTCTAGCCGCTGTCTGTTTTCAGGTTTTTCTAGCGGCGGTCTGTTGTCGGTTGGTTTTAGCGTATGTCTGTTGTCAGGTGTTTTTAGCGTATGTCTGTTGTCAGTTGGTTTTAACGTCTGACTGTTGTCATCAGATGGTTCCAGTGCCGGTCTTTTGTTAGGTGGTTCTAGCGTCTGTCTGTTGTCAGATGGTTCCAGTGCCTGTCTGTTGTCAGGTGGTTCTAGCGTATGTCTGTTGTCAGATGGTTCTAGCGTCTGTCTGTAGTCAGGTTGTTCTAGCGTCTGTCTGTTGTCAGATGGTTCTAGCGTCTGTCTGTTGTCAGATGGTTCTAGCATCTGTCTGTTGTCAGGTGGTTCTAGCGTCTGTCTGTTGTCAGGTGGTTCTAGCATCTGTCTGTTGTCAGGTGGTTCTACAGTCACGTGAAAGCATCGAATGACATTGTGGGCATGCTTACTCTGCCCAGCGGAACAACCGTTGTGCCAGAGAGCAATATGTACAGCGTGTTCGCGCCAGTGGGGGTGACTGGAGTAGATCTCACCCAAGACCTCGACAAGCTGAACACGGTAGGAAATGCTGCAGTCACTGACTGCTATTGTTTCCGTACGTTTCACTATCTATCTGCAATTACATTGCATTTGCCATTTTCCTTGTATAATATGCCGACGACATAGCCAGATCAGACACACAAATTACAAATTGTAATTACTATTTTTGGAATGTATTATAAAAGAGCAAGCGATGTAGATGTGTCGACGTCATCGCAGCAAACCATAAGCTGTTTGCGATTTCCGAACACGTCATGTAAGAATCGGCAATGTGACGTTAGAATGTTAACTTTTAAAGCTGCTTGAGACGTATTATTATTACCTGTCTTACAGAAGAAACAATGTTGCAGGTTATGCGTATGCATTTAATAAAAGGCCGAATTGAGATATCCGACATGAAGAACAACACAAGACGAGTGACAATGAACAACGATGAGAAGGCGACGTTCTACCAGGTCGACGACGGCAAGTTTCACTTTCACTTTACAAAACGAATACAATACAAAGCATATTGTTACGTCAATATTAATTATATAATAACGTGCAACGAAGTGTATGTTTTCTACACCTGCAGATAGCAACGTAACGTCAGGTCAACGTCGAGTACGAAGAGATTGACTTAAAACGATGCCACTTGATTGCAGCTGTGTACATTGAAGTGAACTATGTACGAGCGAAGATCACACAGGGAGACATATGTGTGAAGAACGGAATCCTGCACAACATTGACACCGTGCTCGGGATTCCTGTCCAAACGATCGCCAAAGCGATCTCCGACAACGAGAAGCAACTGCTGTGAGTGATCACAGTGTAGGGTCTATTTGTATGTATCTCTGTCGCTCTGTTTCTATCGCTATATCTATTTGCCCGTCTGTCTGTCTGTCTGTATGTATCTCTGTCTGTCTGTCTGTCTGTCTGTCTGTCTCTCTGTCTCTCTCTCTCTCTCACACTACCTTCCTCACTTCACTCTATTTTTTTTGTCTGGCTTTGGCTTCTGTCTATCTGTCGTCTGTCTGTGTGTCTGTAAGGATATATGACTGTCTGTCTCTCTCTGTCCGTCGGTCTGTTTATTTGTCTGTGTCTGGCTGTCTGTCTCTCTGTCTGCCCACCCACCTGTCCGCCTGCCTGCCTGCCTGCCTGCCTGCCTGTCTGTCTGTCTATATATATGCATTTCTCTCTGTCTGTCAGCCTCCCTGTCTGTGTGTCTGTTTGTGTGTGTGTCTGTGTGTCTGCCTGTCTGTCTGACATAATGGATGGTTCCATGTCACAGAACATTGTTCGAGTCTATTCGGAAAACGGGGTTGTGGACCTACTTGAACGACAGGACAAAACGCGTGACTATGTTCGGTCCAGTTGACAAAGCCTTCCAGAGCATGTTGGACGACAGCTTGGGTCGGAAGTTGCTCGACCCGCGCTATGAGCGCAACCTGAAGCAGGCGAGTCTCCGTCTTGCTCCAACGGCAACTCTTAACTCTCTAGTTTGTTGTGATTACTACAAGTTGACGGTCTTACGAGGCCTCATTTGACTATTCAGCCTTTCTTAAAACGTTACCACCAAGCCGATCTTTCTATCCTGATACTGATGGTGGTAACTGTCGTGGTGTGTGTCGTCATCAATGGTTCTTTTTGTTCTAAATTGAAACTGGACCGACACTAACGTGATCTCCGATTCACAACGATGCCGGATCTAGGTTACAACTGTAAAACTTACCAAGCTCCATGCTACGTACATGTTTGCATGTTTCTATTTTTCTTGTTCATCGGGAATGAAATATATATTTTACACAATGTTTTCCAAGATAAAGAACACTTGAAATTACGTGTCCAAGACATTTGCGTTTAGATTTCATTAAATGGATAAAGTTGCATCGAAATACATCAAAATATTTATATTATCGTCCTACACTGCGGAGTGCTGGACACAACGTAGCCATTGCTAAAACCTACTTGATACATCTCTTTGCTTTCATAGATGCTCTATAGACACATCATCGACGAAGAAGTGTTTCTTGACACCATCACTGACTCGAAGAAGTTCACGACCTTGCTGGGAGACGAGATTGAAATTGTGAAAGAGGGTTCAGGTGGGTTGTCTTGCTGGGAGACGAGATTGACATTGTCAAAGAGGGTTCAGGTAGGTTGTCTTGCTGGGAGATGAGATTGACATTGTCAAATTCGTCTCAGGTAGGTTGACTTGTTGGAAGACGAGATTAACATTGTCAAATACGGTTCGGATAGATTGTCTTGCTTGGAGACGAGATTGACATTGTCAAAAGACGGTTCAGGTAGGATGTCTACGAGACGATATTGACATTGTCAAAGAGGGTTCAGGTAGGTATATATATAATGACGTCAAGGCCAATATAAAATGACCTTGACCTTTTTCTAATGCCATAATAATCACATTGTCGCACAAAAGTGTTCAGGTAGGTTGTCTTGCTAGGAGACGAGATTGACATTGTATATATATATATATATCAAATGGCCATGACCTTTTTTTAATACCATAATAATCACATTGTCGCACAAACTATACAGCCTCAGGTAAAACCAGCTTAACGTTTCCAAAGGTTGGTCAAGTGAAACGTAAAATGTCCGAATTCTTGTGTGCAGCTTTCGGACAAACTGGCAGTGTTGTTACAGATGGTTACACGTGTTCAAGTTCAGTTCTAAACAATCCCGTTTCAGGATACCGCGTTCGATTTGGGTCGAAAGACATCGGCGTGATTCAGTCGAACTTGCGAATGACGAATGGCGTTCTAAATTTGATCGATGGCGCTATCTACTCAGATGACCCTTCGGCCCTGGAATGGACATCGGTCGCTCCAATGACGTCACAATGCAACGTCTTGCTGGCCATTGTCTTCTTATATCATCTCTTTAATCAAATGTGATGACGTCATTTAGTCATGTGTTCGGATTAGCACAAAATTTGTTATTTTCAATTGCGTCTGAATAATTTCCAACTAGGATAATTATGTTGAGTGTTTGGTTTTTGGTGTTATTGTTGGCAATAACCACTCCACTGATTACGCAATGTTTTATGTGTAACTTTAATACATTATGTCACACTTGCAGTGGAGCTAGAGCTCTGAGCCGACTAATCTCGCTACGTATCTCCCGGCTGGCTGTTGTCCCGTACCGCTACAGACATATGTATGTAGGAAAGGATTGTTTTTGAAAAAGAATATTGTGTGATTATTGATTTTTCGAAAACGGTAATTACGCAAGGAGTTGTAGATTGTATTCGAATGGGGCAACTTGTGACGTTTTCAACTTGTGACGTTTTCAACTTGTGACGTTTTCAACTTGTGACGTTTTCAACTTGTGACGTTTGTAATTGTTTACATACGCACGCACACACACACACACACACACATTCTCACTCGCACACACAAACACACATACGCACACACACACACACACACACACACACACACACACACACACACACACACACACACACACACACACACACACACACACACACACACACACACACACACACACACACATCCAGTCATTCACAAGTGCTTATAGTATGTCGTTGGATTTTAAACATATGCTTTGAAGTGGTCGATCTGCTACAATATACGTTGTTTAGGGTATTTGAATTACTATATATGTAAGTACGTGTGCATGCAAGTACTTATAAAATATCTAACACAATGCAGTGATTTATATAATGAATGAATAATCGTTTATACAAAGATTATATGTTGAACATGTTCATCTACATGGAATGTGTAATGAAATAAAGAAAAATTTGTTCATTCATTTTCATATAGCAAGCTGGAAATGTTATTCATCTTGATGCGTCTCCGCCTGCATACCCACTCACCAATTCTACTTGAAAATTTCGAATATTAGATAAAAGTGAATTTATTGTAGTGCTTGAAATAAATATCAAATAGAATAAACATGAAATATTCTCACAAGAACTACGCGACGATGATTGTTCAATTCTGCTCTCTGTGTTGCATTGATGTACAATTCTGACAGACTCCCAGATTAGTAAAAACCAATTCTTATATTGTCATCGTTTATGATATATTTGTTTTGATAATATATGTTTTATAAATCAACATTTTTGTGTATTGTATGATTGTCACATATACAGTGCCATGCCGCCTCCGTTGCATATGCGTCGTGCCAAATGATTTTGAAATTAGTGGCGAGAGATATATTAGACGACATGCTAATGATAATATGCGAATTTGCAAAATTGAATTAATTTGGGAAGCGTATCACTCGCACTGTCTACTGGGAAAGTCTCGTAAATACACAAATCATTATATCAAAGACAGGATACATTGAATGTTATTTAAATGTTAAAAACACACAATTATGAAAGTTATAACTACAATTGCACCAAATCTAAACCCAATTTTTTTCCGGGTAGGCTCCCGACCCCCGGACCCTCCCCGATAGGAGACACCCGTCAAACCTACAGTACTCGTGGCACCTCCCCCGGACCCTCCCCCATAGGAGATACCCGTCACACCCACGGTACTCGTGGCACCTCCCCCCGGACACTCCCCCATAGGAGATACCCGTCACACCTACAATACTCGTGGCACCTCCCCCATAGGAGATACCCGTCACACCCACAGTACTCGTGGCACCCCCCCGGGACACTCCCCCATAGGAGATACCCGTCACATCCACAGTACTCGTGGCACCCACCCCCGGGGACACTCCCCCATAGGAGATACCCGTCACATCCACAGTACTCGTGGCACCCCCCGGACACTCCCCCATAGGAAATACCCGTCACACCCACAGTACTCGTGGCACCCCCCGGACACTCCCCCATAGGAGATACCCGTCACACCCACAGTACTCGTGGCACCTCTCCCCGGACACTCCCCCATAGGACATACTCATCCGTCACACCCACAGTACTCGTGGCACCCCCCGGACACTCCCCCATAGGATATACCCGTTACACCCACAGTACTCGTGGCACCCCCCCGGACACTCCCCCATAGGAGATACTCATCCGTCACACCCACAGTACTCGTGGCACCCCCACGACACTCCCCCATAGGATATACCCGTTACACCCACAGTACTCGTGGCACCCCCCCGGACACTCCCCCATAGGAGATACTCATCTGTCACACCCACAGTACTCGTAGCACCCCCCCGGACACTCCCCCATAGGAGATACCCGTTACACCCACAGTACTCGTGGCACCCCCCAGACACTCCCCCATAGGAGATACTCATCCGTCACACCTACAGTACTCGTGGCACCCCCCCCCCGGACACTCCCCCATAGGAGATACCCGTTACACCCACAGTACACGTGGCACCCCCCGGGCACTCCCCCATAGGACATACTCATCCGTCACACCCACAGTACTCGTGACACCCCCCCCGGACACTCTCCCATAGGAGATACTCATCTTAAATAATTGTCTTCCTTTTACACATAGGCCTACTAGTAACTATTTGCACCGTGACTGTTTGCACTTTGTCTGTCCATACGCACACATAAATATACAAACACAAAGAACAAATTGTTTTTGTTTGAATGTTTAAACTGGCCGAAATCCACCGTGGTGGATCAAACTGTGACTGTTCAGTTGGAAGGCAGCCGATGATATGTATCATCTCTTCTACCAGTCGCTGTAGAAACCATCGTGTTTCTTCGCGGGAGGTGATTTGGCTGCGGTACCTGGATGTGATCTCGGAGTCTCGGCGCGTCTCGCGTGGACGAGAGCCAAGGGACTGAGAAACAGGAAACGTCTTGGTTATGGCGATACTCCGTTCATATAGATGTTTAGCATTTCATATTTATAATAACATTATCCATTTACCATTCAATATTATTTCTCCCCGATATTTCCATATCCGGTGTCACGAAACAAAAGTATACCGTGCCAAAATAGGGCCTACTTTCTGCCCGCATTTGTCATTAAGTCTAAGGTGATATGTCAATAACACGACTGAGTTTGCAGTTTTAATTGTTAGTATACATATACATAAAATCTTGTATAATTGTTTTCAAAACAAACATTTAGGGTCATTTTTGACAACATGGTTTCAGGACGTTGTATCGAACTAGCAAACATGCATAAGGGTAAACATATTTTGTTAACGTCTATTTCACGTTGCCAAGCAACCTATTCGATGTTATGCGCACGCAATTTGTCTTCTTCTGGCTCTGAGAATATATTAGGCACGTGACACTTGTTCAAATTGTTGTCTACACTCCCAACTAACAGTGTTCTATTTATGACCATTTATACACTGAATTTGTTGCAGTACGATTTCCTTGTTAGTAAATGCGATCGCTTAGCATTCGACCTTCACCTTTGAGTTATTAATTCCAAACTGAATACGCTATTATCTTGGTGTGCCACGTACTAGCAGAATGTGCCTCGCTTCTAAACAATTCAACACAACATTTCAACACTAAAAGGCATCCCTTGGTACTGTTCAGGAACCGCATTTTTCTCCTGCTAGAAGCCATGACACAATTAATAATACTTACTTTAGTAACGTTGATTCGTTGCCCTCGGCGAGTTCATCCACTTTCCTTGTCCGTTTACCTAACAAAATTAACACAGCATAATTAACAAAATAACGGCATAGACACGTAATGTTTGACTTAGTTACCTGATTAGAGATTTGACGTTCAACCTGTTCCTAATTTCTGGGTGTGAGTGCGAGAATGTGTGTGGTGCATGTGTCTGTGTGTGTGCGCGCGCGCGCGCGTGTGTGTGCGTGCGTATGTGTGCGCGCGTGTGCGTGACTTTGTGCGTGCATGTGTGCGTGCGTCTGTGCCATCATATTCAAATACATGTTTTAACGACGCAGAACATTATAGAACCACCTGTCCTCACAATCACCTGTCCTCACAACCACCTGTCCTCACAACCGTCTGTCCCGATACTCAATGTGCATCATAATAACAAAATTGCACAATTGAAATACGCCTAGTAGCCTTAAATGTACTTTCTTGAAACGTTCGTCTCCGGCGCTTTTAAATGTGTTTTAAGAAAACTTATTTTCTTCATATTTGGTGGTAACATGCATTTTGCCAATAGTCTTACCATTAGCGCACTCCAGAGGCGTGAATCCTTTAATCAGGCACGTGACGTGCTGGAGCAACTCGACATTGGAGGCCTCCTCCACCGTCTCACGCTCCACTGGTAGAGCTGAATATAAGACGACACGGTCAGTTACACACGAGACACAACAACTAACATCAAAGGCACATCTGATACAATACATGACCTTTATGCAGAAGGAACAACGCAAGTCAGGTATTGATTGAATTAGGCCAAATTAATGACATGCAATTTTATTGACTGTATATTTTTATAAATTGTTACATACACATCCATTGTGACAACGACAGCAAGCATGCCTGCCCCTGACTGCTAAGCACTACTGTCTACTACATACAATTCATCATATGTGTGTGGGTCACTCCACCAATATATACACTATTCACCACATGTGATACAATACATGACCTTTTTGCGGCATCATGGTATCAAGGAATCTTGCATTGTTTTGGGTTCTGCTGTGGCTCCGAATGTCGTGCATGGATGAGTTTATGTAGTATGACAAATACGTCGACGATGGTAACACTGAATGTACAGATGTCAACATTGACTAGTATTGCCGCTGTTTAGCAGTTGTGAACCAACAAACGATAACTATTTCCAATGGTGGTTTTCACACACGCACATGCACGCACGCACATACACACGCACACAGACGCGTGCGCGCACACACACACACACACACATACACTCACACACACACCCACACACACCCACACACACCCACACACCCACACACACACCCACAAACGCACAAACACACACACACACACACACACACACACACACACACACACACACACACACACACACACACACACACACACACACACACACACACACACACACACACACACACACACACACACAAGATGAAAGATATTGTGCTGGCTACAAGCGAATACAGATGACTTACAAACGTTCGTATTCAAATATTTAAATAGAAGACCTATGCTTTAGTTTGCTACTTACTGCAGTGATGCAAGCCAGTTATCGCGTCGCACAGATCCACATACCGTAATCCATACACAGCAAACATAGCTTCAATTTAATCTTGCTGAAGAATGCAATCATGAACCTGACTTGAAGCAGGCCGTCTTCCGAAATGTGCTAAATTTGTGTTTGCAATTCAACTTTGTTCGTCTCATTTTGGAATCATTTTGCGAAAATGTAAAACCAGCCTAACATCGACTAGGTCCTGTTAGCTTCGTTGTAAAAGTTCGTTATTTCATTCTGATGAAATCAACGAACAAACTACAAAAATAATTGTCCAAATTCGGTGACAAATAGCAACACATGTGGTATGTAATTACTCTAACATAAGGTTATTCACACGTTCGCAAGTTTCCTAAGCTAAAGATGCAGTGCTGTCGATGGTGTCAACAAAACCACACCCTGCTGTTAAACCGATTGCGCATATGTAACTTAAACCATTCGCTCACTACCAATATGATGGTCAACGAATATGACTTGCAATTGTCTTAATGCATTGTTGATGGAGATTTAAGTAACGTACAATTACTTCGCTTGAAAACGACTCACCGTTGACAGCGCACAAGTTGACGAAAATAATGGCAGCACACAGCAGCGCGACACTTGAATTGTTACTTCGCGCTGTTCTTGCCGGTCGAGTCATCTTTGTCTCGGCTGGAGTTGGCGTCTCGTTCCTACCGGCTCAGTCCTCCACAGCGTCTGCCGCAACAGTCCACCGGCTCGCCAGGTTAGCTGGACGTGTGCGTATTTGTTTTGTGCATGCGCGCGCACACGCGCGCATGCACACGCACTTGAGTGAATATAAACATGTGTATCTAGTTAAGACATAAAGGGCCGTCCGCGCGCTCTATAAATAATAGATCACCCCATTTGTAACGGTTGTTGAAGAAACTTAATCTAGATTACTTTCCGATTGACGCCTTCGCAAACAAAGCGAGGGCGATCGTCAACAATCGGCCCGGCTTTGTACTAATCAGTCGTACCAATCTACACACGACTTGTTGTTTGATATTAATCAGGAATATTTACAGGCGCGCGCTCGTCATTAATCGAAACTGATCCGTCGTTGTTACGTACAATGATTAGTAACCAGGCGGCACGTGCTCGTGTATGCACATTACGCGCTCTAGTGTTCGTATGGCTGTGTGTGCGTGTGTGTGACATCAATCGAGGCATGTCAGCTATTTTCTACGTTCTTCCATGGTTTAGATTGTGTTAATGCGTAAAAAATATATTCTAGCCGTTAATACTATTTGTATTTTTCTAATTATTTTGAAATGATTATAAATACCTTGCGTGGATGTGCTTGTAAAATTCGTTTGTGTATGCAAAATATATATTCGATATATTTTTGTTTTTATTATTCAATATAAAAATAAAAACAGCTGTACATGAAGAAAATATAAATACTACATAAAAACGTGCGAGCACTTGTTCCCGTTCTTGTCCTTAGACGGACACATGGAAACATGGCACAGATACTTGTTGATTATGACAAAAATAAGAAAGACTAAAACAGTAAGTTTGCTAAATATGTAACTCCGTGCAGTTGTTAGATTCTAACGAAATTTATTTCTTATTGTTTGTTATAAACATTGTGTTATTTTTTACATTTGTGGACTCATTCATTTACCAAGAGGCAGTTAGTCGCGGAAGAATGTAGATTTTGGAGTAGATAGCAATGACAGAATGTCGACACTGTAAGTTGTTTTACTTGCGTTTTTCCAATTTCTTAATAAGTAAGTAATTTCCAACAACAACCAAGAATACACATTCAAATGTCACAATACACCATTAGTAATGGGCATCTTGTCACCCACAGCAGGCGTACTCTTACGTCATTAGTAATGGGCATCTTGTCACCCACAGCAGGCGTACTCTTACGTCATTAGTAATGGGCATCTTGTCACCCACAGCAGGCGTACTCTTACGTCATTAGTAATGGGCATCTTGTCACCCACAGCAGGCGTACTCTTACGTCATGTTTATCTGACTAACTGGTAATGGCCGAGCAAGGTATTTATTCCGAGTATTCCGACCTCGTCACTAGTTTGTCTGCTGCTTTTACAAATCCAATCAAGCTATGCCCGTATTATTTATTATAACACAAAACTAGATTTCTCAACAATAGCTACTGTGTAGCAATTCTTTATTAATGCATCCATATCAAATATATAAACGTGCTCTTTTAAATATATAATCAAAATTATGTCTACATTTCTACTCAAACATTAACAACCAAACCGGGTAGTGAAGTCTATCAACTTATGGCCATTCGCTATGTTCGAGCCGTGCAGTATTGTCACATTCTACTTTACGATGGAAGCACTCATTCGGACATTGTTTTCTCTCTAAAACATAACATTCTTTACTGTCGATTAGTGATCTCAATGGCAACAACGTCTTAAGGGAATCAATTTTAAAATATACTTTGAAGAAGAAAACAATTGTAACATCATAGATAAAAATTAAAAATTATACACTACACTGGTATGAATTACTGAATATGTTTAAATAATTAAGATGACCATGTAAATATAATCATGATCCATAACAAAGGTTAATGTATTTAAAGAGGGACGTTTGCCTATCTCTCTGTCTCTCTGCCTCTCTGCCTCTCTGCCTCTCTGCCTCTCTGCCTCTCTGCCCCTCTGCCCCTCTGCCCCTCTGCCCCTCTGCCCCTCTGCCCCTCTGCCCCTCTGCCCCTCTGCCCCTCTGCCCCTCTGCCCCTCTGCCCCTCTGCCCCTCTGCCCCTCTGCCCCTCTGCCCCTCTGCCCCTCTGCCCCTCTGCCCCTCTGCCCCTCTGCCCCTCTGCCCCTCTGCCTCTCTGCCTCTCTGCCTCTCTGCCTCTCAGCCTCTCTGCCTCTCTGCCTCTCTGCCTCTCTGCCTCTCTGCCTCTCTGCCTCTCTGCCTCTCTGCCTCTCTGCCTCTCTGCCTCTCTGCCTCTCTGCCTCTCTGCCTCTCTGCCTCTCTGCCTCTCTGCCTCTCTGCCTCTCTGCCTCTCTGCCTCTCTGCCTCTCTCTCTCTCTCTCTCTCTCTCTCTCTCTCTCTCTCTCTCTCTCTCTCTCTCTCTCTCTCTCTCTCTCTCTCTCTCTCTCTCTCTCTCTCTCTCTCTCTCTCTCTCTCTCTCTCTCTCTCTCTCTCTCTCTCTCTCTCTCTTTCTCGCTCTCTTTCTCTCTCTCTCTCTCTCTCTCTCTCTCTCTCTCTCTATATATATATATATATATATATATATATATATATATATATATATATATACAAATCTTGTATCTTTGGTGCCAATGACGCATATGTTATCCCCCGTCAGCTGTTTGATTTCTCTCGGGTCTACTCTGCAGTCTCATCTGCCGTCTTCGTCTCATCTCTGGCACTCGACAATGGCGCTGATCCCATGAGAGTTGTTCTCATACGTCCTAAAGGACCACGAATAACACATAGAGTTTACTATTAGTTCAAACCATCACCCACACCCTCATTGTGTGGCTTGTGACGTGCGAAAATGCGCATATTGCCAATCACTTGGTTGCCATTTTTATATCGAAGTAGTCACGATACTCCGTGCATGCAATTCTGAACCGAACACACAAAAATGTGGCAGGGCTAGGACAATTGGCCCTGGCTGCGATGAATTCTCCGGATGTACAAAACCGCTGTATGTGTTCGCCCACAACAATCTTCCTCTTCCCCGTGCTCTCTTGCGGGGGGGTCCACGTCACTCAGTGGCTTCTGCTTCCCTCGTTACTCCCCCCCCCCGTCTCTGTCTGTTGTCCGCAATCACCTGCCATTCTTGGCTGTTCACACCTGCCCTCTTTTTATGCTGTCGTTCCATTTCAGCTTTGGTCTTCCTCTTCGTCATTTGCCGCCCTCTTCTGCTTCCCACGCTCTGTTTGACTTGCTTGACCGAGCTAACAAATTCTAATTACCCCTCCATTTTTAAATACCAAACTCAAGAAAAGGAAATTTTTGTACGGACGTTTAGTGATTTATATATTTAATAATTCATTAGTAAATTGTAATATTAGCTGTACCTTGATTTTACAACCACTGGCGCAAGGTCAAGTGTATGACAAGCACTAATTTACAGAAAGGATCTGAATATAGTTGACATTGCATCTTCTTGATAAGCGTTGAGATGCCAGGCTTTGTCAATGCTATAGCATATCGCAGGTTATCAGCAAGATCTAATACATCTTGTGTATTGTATTTTGATGGTGATCTTTGTAGATGTGCCAGTTTTTCACAGCAATACATGGGGACGAGGACGGTGAGAGCTATGTCGGAATGAATTGGGTATTCACCACTAAGTTACCCTGTCAGAATCATAAAAGTCTTCTCCCAGGCCAAGTGACTCGTCTTTCGTATTTGACGACTCCTTCGTCCACTCTCCATGCATTCGTCTCACACTTGACCTGAACTTCAAGTTGGTAAAACTGGATTTGCGAAGGGGGCTAGCAACGTTGCTTTGAGCTGTGATAGCACTCACCATATTCACTTCTTTTGAGAGATTCCGGTGATTGGTCTCACCAAAACATGTGCATTATACTCCAGCTCTATAATAAATGTATGGCCTCTTTGTCTGACATAGACATCTGACATATTGGCCTGCGGCGGTTCTCCCTTTTCCAAGAACATGGTGATAATTCTCTTATTTCAAACACACAATGAAATGCTGTTTCCATGAAAACCAGCGGTTGTGGAAGAGACAGGCACTGAATTGGATCCAACTTCTTCACATTCACTGACAATTCTGGGGTTTGTGGCACTGCATGGTAAACAGTTTAAACAACAGACAGTCCTATTTTTTTCAGAGTCGCTTTTCATGCACAAACAATAGCAACAAGTGCACAAGAGACAACAGATATTGATTCAGTCAATAGAAGCGCGAAATGTCGAGAGGTTTGCTAATACTTCTGCATCTTAAACGGCCTGATCCAAAAGTGACCTCGCTCAGATATTCCGTTTTGACGATTATATCTTGAAGTGATATCTGGTTCATCTCTCTCCATTTTTCCTCGCCAACAACGAGTCTCGATGCTTCAACAAGACATGGCTTGGTGAGATTCTCTCCGATTGTAAATGATTCTTACTTTTATTATTATAACATCTGTTACGTCTTTCCACAACACGCATATTCAATGTAGCGTGCTACAAGAGCGTAGTCGTGATGAATATTAATTACTGAAAAATCCATACTTTAAGAAGTTTGTTTACCTTCCCCACCCCGAAATACCCAAATGTGGTAATTACCTTCAGTTATATAAATACCGCTTATCTATAGGAACCCATAATATGGACAGTTTAATATGGCTGAGCTGTCGTGACATGACTATCAAAACACCACCCACAACGCTGCCTCGTTATGAAGTGCATAATAGTGCCAGTATGCTTTAATACAGGTCTATCTCGCTAGGCGGTGCCACTCAGCGATTTTGCATTGCTTTGTGAAACCCGAGATGAAAAGCCAACTTCCACACACGAGCACATAATGCTACTCTTCGTCCTGACTTTGCGGCGACCGCCACTAAGCGGCCAGGAGTGCGTGCTGCTGAATCATATTTTATAACACCAAAGAGGGTTGTCTGGGGGGGGGCACAACAACCTCCACTGGCACATTTCAAAGGGTCTAGGTGTTACGGTCGAGTGGGCCCTTTATAAAAGGTTTGCTAAGGTCTAGGGGGGCACGTGACCCAGACCACCTGGATCCGCCTATGAACACGAATACTTCGCCTTGTACAATGGCTGCGAAGGGTTATTTCTTTGAAGATAGAATAGCAGCATGCAAGCAAAGGTAGAGAACATATGATTATCTCGAGACATATATTTAATTATGACGACCACGTATACATTAACACACAATAGAAACATGGAAATTAATCATTTTTTAAAATGGAACACTGTTGGATTCACATAGTTATACATGTATTGGCGTGTAACAAACTTCGAATAGTATGAAACAAAGAAAAGGCCTATATATGTATGTATGTGTGTGTGTGTGTGTGTGTGTGTGTGTGTGTGTGTGTGTGTGTGTGTGTGTGTGTGTGTGTGTGTGTGTGTGTGTGTGTGTGTGTGTGTGTGTATATATATATGTGTGTGTATATATATATGTGTGTGTATATATGTTTTACAGACATCCTATGTAGTCTTGTAGACAATTATACCACACTACCGAACAACATTTCGGTTGCTTCATGAAACACTGCCTCATTGCACGTGGATACATAGGAAGAAGGGTACACATATCAATTTGGAAAGAATAACAAGAAGAACCACTAAATTCTTCCAAAAACAGACAATGTAGACGTGAGTGTGTGTGTGCGTGTGTGTGTGTGTGTGTGTGTGTGTGTGTGTGTGTGTGTGTGTGTGTGTGTGTGTGTGTGTGTGTGTGTGTGTGTGTGTACATATATATATATATATACAGTATGTATATATATATATGTAAATCAATCAATCAATCTTTATTTCAGACAAAAAAGCATACATGTAATATGCACTATGTCCATAGTAAAAAAGTAAAAATAAAAAGTATATTATAGTGTATATATTGCACTAATCCACTTCCTGCGCAATACAGAGGTCGTATAAACATCACTGTGTATAATACTCTCAACAATGTTGTTCGTTGATGCAGATATTCTGCTCATAAGACTGTACATGCATTTTCTAAATCTAGTATTGCAACAGTCCGTGTCAGAACTAACAAACATTAGGCTAGCACTACACCTCATAGATAGGCTGTGCATAATTCTAAATGCATTGTTATAGGAAACAATAAAGTGCTGCATAGCGGCTTTTCTATAATTAGCCCATAAGGAACATAAATACACATTACTACAAAAGGATGTGAACAGTTTGTTCTTCACCTTTACTGAACAAAAGTGAAAATTCCTGAGTAGAATATTGCTTCTGCCGTACAAACTCCTTTCTTTGGATTTCATATCCGTTTCATCCGACAGATCATTACAGATTATATGGCCAAGATATTTGTATGCCTTCGTTGTATTCAGAACTGCATCACCAAGCTTAATAGCTACTTCAAAACCGGTTTGTCTTGTGTCAAAAAACATTAACTGCGACTTTACTCTGTTAAACAATATGTCGTTGTCACATCCATAATTGTATGATACATCTAGCAGTCTTTGCAAACCCTTAGCCGATGGAGCCAGTAGTACAATGTCATCAGCATACATGAGGTGATTAACAGTTGTATCACCACAATAGCATCCGATGGGTAGTTTCATCAGTAGCAAACTCAAATCATTCATGTATAAATTAAATAAGAAAGGAGATAGCATACCCCCTTGTTTAACTCCATTAGTCACAGAGAAGAAGTTGGAAAATACCGAACCCCATTTAACACACATAGCCTGATTACAGTACCACTGACATATCACTTTAATTAAATATTTAGACACTCCAAGCTTAAGTAGCTTCGTAAATAATGTTGTGTGATTCACCCTGTCAAATGCCTTGGAGGCATCAAGGAAGGCAACATACATGCATGACCCATGATTAGTGTAATATCGAAGGAGCTCCTTCAACACAAATACACACATTTCTGTCCCATGTTTGGGTTTGAACCCAAATTGGTTACTTGTAGTTCGTAGATGACTTTGCATCCGATTATACAGTATTTTTTCCACTATTTTTGTGAATACATTAGACAGACATATCGGTCTATAGTTATCTCTGTCGCTGACACGTTTATTTTTATCCTTAATAATGGGAACAATGACAGATTTTTGCATATTTCCCGGTACGTAACCGTGTGTAAGTATAGCCGACATCAATATAGCCAATAAAACTGACAGCTGTCGATCTGCCCACTTCATGTGCTCGCTAGTAATGCCGTCTAAACCAGGTGACTTATTGTAAGATAAATCTGTGATAATTTCACTAACTTCATTAACAGTCACCCTCATACCTTGGTCAAAGACAGCATGCTCCTGACACAGATCAGCAAGAAACTCCTTGCTGCAACTTCCTCTAACTACATAAAAAATTTGACTGTAGTGTTCTTGCCACATTCCACTTATGTTCTGGCTGCCATGTACATCACCCACAGTGTTTGGTAATTTAACATTACTGTTTGTGGAGTTTTTGATTTCCCTCCAGAAATCTCTATCGTTTTTTCCACTCATTTTCTCAGCAATTTTATCCGCAATATGTATATACAGTATGTATATATATATATATATACACGTGTATATATACATACAGTATATATATATATATATATATATGTATATATATATATATATATATATATGTGGTGTGTGTGTGTGTGTGTGTGTGTGTGTGTGTGTGTGTGTGTGTGAGTGTGTGTGTGTGTGTGTGTGTGTGTGTGTGTGTGTGTGTGTGTGTGTGTGTGTGTGTGTGTGTATGTGTGTGTGTGTACATATATATATGTATGCGCCCCTGCCACATACACCTTTCTGTGCAAAGCAACGATACAAGACCAATGTTGATTGAAACAGGCCAACTTAATGACATTTATTCACTAACACATATTAAACAACACCATATATACATAAAACCACATCATATATACATACATCAATACACAGCAAGCATGCCGTCCCCAACAGCATTGTTAAGCAATACCTACAATTTCTAAGCATATAACTTCCGAGACATCTACTTACTAACATGACTAACTACATGACTGCACTATAATTACCACTACCACCGTAACGGTGGGGGTCACTCCGCCCTTATAGTGAAAGCGCCAATTAAAAAGCTTCTGAACCAACAAGTAAAGTGATATAGGGAGGAGGGTGGGCAAAACAAAGATACTAAATATAACTAAATCGACATAAAAACTCAAACAGAATGTTGGTGATTGGCGAGCCAATATGATACACTAAATCAAACCAAACCAGAGAGTGAGGCTGGATATATATATATATATATACAGTATGTATATATATATATATGTATATATATATATATATGTATATATATATATATGTTTTGAATGTGTGTGTGTGTATATATATATATATATATATATATATACATATATATATATACAGTATGTATATATATATATATATACACGTGTATATATACATACAGTATATATATATATATATGTATATATATATATATATATATGTGGTATGTGTGTGTGTGTGTGTGTGTGTGTGTGTGTGTGTGTGAGTGTGTGTGTGTGTGTGTGTGTGTGTGTGTGTGTGTGTGTGTGTGTGTGTGTGTGTGTGTGTGTGTGTGTGTGTGTGTGTAGACGTGTAGACAACAAGCAAGGCACTCACAAACGGACATGTTGAACACCGTGCCTGCTGTTAAACCAACCAGCATGAGGCAACATATTGACAATGATAGTGTTAAAATGGAGAATATGTAGATTAATAACACAATAAATTTGCTTTCATCATCAGCGATCGTTTCAGGTATTATCTGAAATAATAGAATCTGTCAATAGAGACAATTAGGCTAACTACGTCCAAAGATTTCTCATACTACAAACTCACCTATTATTCAGGTTTTTAAGTCTAGCTTCCGAGTACTACGTTGTAGTTAGATGTGTTCTGCTATTGTGCTGCCGTGTAGTTGCAACCAATGAGTCAACAGGTGACATTTAGAAGAGAAGTTTCCGGTAGATGGCTGCACCTTGGGTTCAATTGTCGCTTGATAGCGGAAATAAGGAATAGCGCAATGATGATTAATTTTGCGCATAAACACCAAATCATAATGTAGGCCATATGGGACAATCCTTTGTATGTTCCTCCTCACAGCGGGTATGAGGACATGTAGAGTGCGTCAGACCTACTGAGACAGGTGACGGTGGCTCTACACATCAATCTCGTAATCTTTGAGGTTGACAAGTTCTTAGAATTTGTCATGTGAGCATTATTATAAATGGTAGTCATTCATATTCCAGCAGCAAACTTCGCCGTTTATGTAGTTGGGTGTTCCCTGTTCCCATTACCAGCAGTGACTTCCAAAAATAGATAAACCTATCTGGTATATTCTCACTCGCGGAACTGTTTCAGCGAGTTAATGCAGGCTAACGTTCATACCATGTCTGCCTTATAGGGTGGAATATATTTTGATATCAATAGGTTAACACACTGTACCCACAACATGTGTATACGTTAATGCGTGTACACAAGTGTTGCTCGACTGTTTGCTGATGGGAATGCTTAGTTTAACTTCGACCAGAATCTAAGACGAACAAGCGACTATACACGTCACATGGCAGATGACCAGGGCAGTAGGTTGTAGAATGGAGGCTTGTAAAAAGGTAGACTATCTATGACAGTGCATACAATTGCAATGGTTCTTTTGTCACAATGCCGGGCTTCGTTTTACTTGGATAGTCATGGATTGCTTAGAATAAACATGATTTACTTTTAGTTAGAACAAATGACAGACCAGTTACAAACACGCACGCACGCACGCACGCACGCACGCACGCACGCACGCACGCACGCACGCACGCACGCACGCACGCACGCACGCACGCACTCGCTCTCTCTCTCTCTCTCTCTCTCTCTCTCTCTCTCTCTCTCTCTCTCTCTCTCTCTCTCTCTCCTCTCTCTCTCTCTCTATCTATCTATCTTTCTCTCTCTATATATCATATTTACATGCTTACACACGCGCCCACATACACACGCACGCACGTGCACGTACGCACACACACGTACCATGTTTTATAAACCGTGTTACTTCGTAATTAACGTTTCCGTGTTCAATTCACAAACCAGATAATAATTATTCTACTTGTTACGGCCAGCATTCCCAAAATGGTCAAATATGACCTCTGTCTTCTGGAGACGTTGAGTAGACTAACCTGACTGCAGAGATAAGACTAGGTTTGCGACTCGCCTTATCATGTGTGTATTTGGTCATGGCTGATTGAATGCACTCGCGGGCAGCGTAGTGACCAATCTAAATAATAATACTAACAATATTAGTGATAATAGTAACAACACATACACACGCACACACGCACACATACATACATACACATGCATACACACGTACACACACATACATATATAGATACATACATACATACACACATACATACGTACATGCATACATACATACATACATACATAGATACAACCACACGCACAAATACACACGCACACACACACACAAACACATACACGCATGCACGCATGCACGCACGCACGCACGCACACATACACCCCCCCACACACACACACTCACGTCTAAATTGTCTGTTTTTGGAAGAATTTAGTGGTTCTTCTTGTTATTCTTTCCAAATTGATATGTGTACCCTTCTTCCTATGTATCCACGTGCAATGAGGCAGTGTTTCATGAAGCAACCGAAATGTTGTTCGGTAGTGTGGCATAATTGTCTACAAGATTACATAGGATGTCTGTAAAACAGACAGGTAATGTCAACTGGACTTTGACACAATCAGTTTCGCCCATTGTTTTCGCTACTCGGCTGATTACTCTCCCAATTAAGTCCCCTAAGGATGCGTGTAAGCGGTCCTAATTGTTCGCCGTGGGTTGATAGCCGCGATTGATTCGCTGCCCGGAATGTGACTGTTGCCCTGCGGCCTGTGTGACTCCACGAACAGCACAAATCTCGAAGGGTCTCGCGAGGACACTGTAGAAGCGGCAACGCGGTGCAGCGGCGCGGAACGAGTTGGCGTGAATAGACGATACGGTAGGACAGCGAGGAGACGACAGTTATGTGGCAGCAGACCGGCACGAAAGAACCGCTCGGTGCCAGAGATCAGCGTGTCGACCAGTGGGTGTTTGGTGTGCACAGAGCGTGTAGACACTCGAGCTGCTGTCAAACACAACAGTTCGTTGTGGGCGGGCAAAGAGATGGATCTGACTATGTATAGTCAGCGAATAAGTGCAGCGCTTGTCGACCCCGTAACACCGGCAAAGACACCTTCGACAGATTAAAAAGTGAGGCGACACGTTGACGAGCGTGTTTGGAATAGCTCTGCGAGACACGGCTGCAAACACAGGCACACCTGCAACAGAAGAAGGTGCGTATGCAGGTTGGACTTTATATACATGTACATGGTGTTAATATATCATAAGTTTAATCGAGTGTGTGTGTGTGTGTGTGTGTGTGTGTGTGTGTGTGTGTGTGTGTGTGTGTGTGTGTGTGTGTGTGTGTGTGTGTGTGTGTGTGTGTGTGTGTGTGTGTGTGTGTGTAATATTATATAGTTTTTGAATGAGTCACTGGGGTGGAGCAGGAGCACCCCCGGTGACTCATTCAAAAACTCTATAATACTACTAGTATAGTAATAGTAATAGTAATTATGCTGTTTTGATAACTGTACTATTTTTATTCTGGTCCATCCAAGTCCATCGAATATTGAAAGAAATAATTTCAAAAAAATGTAGCAGGCCGAAAGCAACAAATTCCATGCCAGTGTCACATTAACTTACGCTATGTCCTGGAACAAGTGTTAAATTACATGATGAAAGTGGTCGCATACTAAAAGATCAGCACAAATACTGTTGATATAAACACACCATTAAATAATCAAATCATTAGTAATATGAAAGCAATCAACGTAGCCATCCAGACTTGAGAATGGCATACAACAAGGCTCCATATAAATGACTAATCCGTTAGCGCACACAGTTTGGTACCTCTGTTTCAACAGTCAATATAAACACGAATAGAAAGCACACGAATATCTCCTCGGGTAGTCATTTTAGTTTATCATCATTAATGGAACTATATTGACACACATCATATCTACTTTTGTGGCGTCCCATAAGGAACACTCACGGGACCAACGCTTTTGTTATTTTTACATAAATCACCTACCAATCGACAGACAACCTCTGTTCGTGTATTCACCTCGTTGTCCTTTATAAAGGCCTGTCAAAACAGACAACGGCAGAGCCACCTGCACAATGACCTACTCGAACTTGTGAAATAGTAACCTATCTCCACTACCTTGTTCGTGAAATTAAATCCCCAAACATGGTTTGTCTCTAGAAAACATCCATCCATAGTATTTAAATTTCTGTGGGCATCAAGTAAAATCTACTGAACCTCACTGCTATCATGGAATCACAATACACTAAATTGGACAATTAAATCTAATCTGTCTACAAAAAGCTGATTAGGCGATAGTACCTCAGAATATTGTAAATGTCTACCCAAATCACGTCAGTGTTTCATTTAAACCGAGTTTGACTTGACTTTAAGCATAAGCATCGTGAAATCACAATATATTATATGCACGCACGCACGCACACAGACACACACACACACACACACACACACACACACACACACACACACACACACACACACACACACACACACACACACACACACACACACACACACACACACACACACACACACACACACACACACCACACACGCCACACACACACACACACACACACACACACACACACACACACACACACACACACACACACACACACACACACACACACACACACACACACCACACACGCCACACCACGCATACAAATACACAAGAGAACCAGCAACAGCAACTAAACTCCTAAGATTAAGTTGGTGGGAAATACTCCAGAACAGAAGACAAATTGAAAGATACCGCACGTTATATAAGGTGGAGCAAAACGTACTCAATAAACCATATAGCAAACGCACTGGGAAATGCTCGATAACACATTCCAATTAGATTTATCTACTTGGGTATCTACTGAATCCATTTGGAACTAGTCGCCTCATAACTTGCTTTCCAAGTTGAATTACTCAAACAGTCGTAACCAATTGATCAAACACGTATTTTAAGTAGTTGTCACATAGTTCGGAAAGGTGACTGAAAATATGTGTCTAGGTCAGACGTGGCACACTCATGTTTATATCGATCAAGCCTGGTGTGGATGCCAGTGTGGTTTAGTGGTTAGTCCAATACGACCAGTGATCCCGGGGGCAATGTCCGTTAATAGACACATTAATTCATTATGTAGCCGCCACCGTCGGACATCAGCGTCACTGGCTCTGTCATTAAGGTTTCCATTGATGTTTAGGCTACTCAATGCGGCTTAGCTGCAATCAGTGTTGAACACAGTAGCCGCGCCCATTGCCGACTCGGACAAACAATACTATTGGATGCATTGTGACGGCATTGCTACAACCGGCTGATTAATAGTTCACTTGGCGACGATGGAGGCGTGCGGCGTTAGTAAGAAAGCTGAACGACGAATGACGGCGCTAGTCACAGGCTCCAGTCATCCGTGAGGCTGGCGATTGCTGACAGTTCTCGTCACAGTGAAGGATTCACCGGAACATGCGATGCCGTGAGGGCATGAGATATGTTCAACCAGACACCCAAATTGCCGAGTCCGCAAACTGAACCTCACTCGAAACTCTTTTGTCCCCTCGTCAATAAGACTAATGAATGAGTAATTGACCTTCGTTCCCCTCCATCTCTGCCAGTCTGACACTGGGTGAGCCTGAGATGATTTGTGAGATGATTTAACTTTAACTTAACTTTTTAAAAACTGTTGTAACTTATTTAACTTATTTAACATATTTAATTAATTTATTTATTTATTTAACCGATATAACTGTTATTACTTTTAGTCTTTTTATTTTTACATTGTGTATATTGCATGTACATTTGTTTTATATGTCTTAATATGCTGCTACACTCCACATGAATTTCCCTCACAAGGGACAATAAAGTATTGTGATTGTGAAGTCACCCACGTGTGACGATTGCTCTGTGCGCCAGTTACGCGACCGGCCAGTGTGAGGCGATGTAGGAATGCAAAAAGGAAAGGAAAGAAAAGAAAGAAGGAAAGAAAGAGGACACAAAGTACGAAGGAAAGACAGAAAGAAGGAAGCTGTGTGGATAGACTGGGATAGAGAGACCGCGGGAAGGAAGGTTGAGATTGGGCAAGTAGGGCTGAGCCCACACCAAGCAGAAGAAAGAGGTGTCGCTAGTGTCTCCCGGTGTTGCTTCCGTTGTTTCTCTTCCACGTTTTTCTCACTGAACTGCAGTTACAAAGGATTGGCCATTAATAGTCAAACCGACTTGCCGTTATTTTTTTTACCACGATTATATATTTCTTTTAAAATGTTTTTAATTCCATGCACGTATTATAATGGATGTACCCGCCTACGAACGGGCTGGCCCTGACATATAGCGCTTTAGAAATGTTGGTCATAATAATGATAATAATAAATAAATAATTTCATAAAATGTCACAGTCCGTGTCACTAATCAACCATCCTGTCAACGACACATCGAGTGGCATTGCATAATATGACCCCGGTACTCTTCCTGTCCTGTAACATCCGCTCAAGTTCTCAACCGTCCAGGACTGGACAATACACTTATATTATGATCGTGAAATCCTGAAAACAAACAAACTGGTGAACGTTTTAAGATGTGTATGGCCACACTTGACGACAACGTCAACGTGGCCCATGGACTAGTGATGCAGAAGTTGACAACATACTCTTGTTTTCGTTCACACATTCCCCGATTCTGATCTGTTCTATTGTGTCTATATATATGCCAATATAAACTTTTATTTTTCTGCCGCACAATGTATAATCTAAAATTTTACTTTTTATTGATGTTTGGGTTTTTAAATATAATACCTATGGTATCGATTTATAGTGTGTGTGTGTGTGTGTGTGTGTGTGTGTGTGTGTGTGTGTGTGTGTGTGTGCGTGCGTGCTTTTGCGCGTGGGTGCGTGCTTATGTGTGTATGTATGTACGTATGTATATATATGTATGTATATATGTATTAATGTTTTTTATGTAGGTATGTATGTGTGCATGTATGCATGTTTTTTTATGTATGTATGTATGTATGCACGTATGTATGTATGCATGTGTGTATGTATGTATGTATATATGTATGTATGTATGTATGTATGTATGCATGCATGTATGTATGTATATATTTGCGTATGTGCGTATGTACGTACGCATGTATGCATTGCATGTATGCACAAACGCAAACGTTATTCTTATATACTGAGACAGATCGGTGCATAATGGATTAAGTCTAATTTTAATCACCTATTGATTAGTTAACTCTTTTCAAGTGTTCTTACTTAAGGTTCCTTTGTTCCAGGACATCGCTGCCAAGCTGTTACACAGTTGTCAATCTCGCAAGCTGTTACACAGTTGTCAATCTCGCAAGCTGTTACACAGTTGTCAATCTCGCAAAAGTGGTTCGACCAGATCTCGCGTGACCGCTGGAGAAAGCGTCGTTGCTATTGCTTAACCACACGAAGACGGCCACGCCACTTGGGCCAGCACGACGCGTATCACGATCGTTTTTATTGTTTGGCGAGACAGGTGTGCAAACATGTCGCGTTTCTGGGTCGTGTCCTTAGCTGTGATAGTCACCTTACTCGTCGGCTCAGTCAAATCCTGGGAGTGTCCTGCCGTTGACAGCCATTGTTACTGCCAGACAAGGTATCGTCGAGACTTCTACCTTTATTGTGATGGATACTCCGGCCGCCAGGTGCCGCTCTTCAACGAGTCGGCCGTGTTCCTTAAAGAAGTACGGTTCCGTGCCGGTTCTAACATCAGCTCGATTCAGAGAAACGCATTCGAAGGGTTAAGTATCGAGAAACTGACGCTACAGAATGTCTCTCTTGTACGCCTGGAGCAGGGTGCCTTCGCCGGAATGGGTAGTCAAATGTCCGAGATCTACTTGGATGATAACCGGCTAAGACATTTTCCCACTGGAGCCTTTCTGGGCTTGAATAATCTCCTATTTTTATCCGTTGCATCCAACAGACTCACATCCCTTCCACAAGACGCATTCGCCAACCTCTCGTCGTTGCTGTACCTCAATCTCTACTCGAATGTCATCACGAGTCTCGCTCCCGGTTGCTTCCGCCAATCGTCCCAGCTACGGGGTCTGTATCTGCAAGATAACGGGCTACGCGGTCTGACTGACGACACATTCACCGGACTAACGTCTCTATATGAGTTGGAGCTTCAGAAGAATGTAATTCAAACGATTTCGGCCGACACGTTCACCTCACTCGCCGTCCTTGACAGACTCAACCTTAATAACAACAACATCCGGTACCTTCATCCGGGCATTTTTAATCACCTGACGTCACTGCGCTACATGTATTTGTCGGGCAACCGTCTCGAGAACGTTACACACCTTTTTGACACGTTAACTCAGCTCAGGCGACTTGATCTATCAGACAATCAAATCAGACATATCGAGACCGGTGTATTTGATACTCTGGGGAAACTCAGGTCGTTGTTTCTACATGGAAACCAGCTCACGTCTCTACCGCCGGATCTGTTCGTCTGGTTGAGCAATTTAGAGACGCTATATCTACGTGAGAATCGACTGACCAGTGTAAATAATAAAACATTCACAAAATTAGGTCAACTGTACGATCTGAACATGGCTAATAACCGCATTCAGCGCATCGATGCAAATACGTTTTCGAATCTCCCTATTCTGACGCACTTGCAGGTACACAACAACAGTATCAGCTGGATATCAACCAGGGCTTTCTACGCTCTGCCGCGGCTTCAGGCGATGCATTTATCAAACAACCCAGTCGAGAACTTGTCTGCGGAACACTTCAGGGAATTGGCGGCGCTAGAAGAACTATACTTGTATAATACGGGATTAAAATCCGTCGATTATGTCATGTTCAGAAACCTAAAGAATATCAGGTATCTAGATTTGCGATCGAATCATCTCACAGACATCGTCGACGCGGCGTTTGCTAAGAATAGTAAACTAACGGGTCTGTACTTGTCTGGGAATTCAATTGGAAGTCTTCGTCAGCAGCAGTGGACCAGTATCCCAGGTCTCAAGTTCCTTCACCTCGACAACAATCGTCTCACGACGGTTCCTCGGGACGCGTTCCTTCTCGTCGGCAAACTCACGCGGCTCTACCTAGATTACAACCTCATCGACACGATCTTCTCGGAGAGTTTCCACCGACTGCGCGACCTGACGTCGCTGAATCTGAGCAACAACAGACTGGAAACTGTCGGCAAATACGTGTTCGAATATCAGAAGAACTTACCCGCGTTGTCGTTGGCACACAACCGCATCTCAAGCGTGGCGGATCAGACCTTCAGCAGTATGTTCACGGTGAGAGAGATCGACCTGTCATTCAACAGACTGACGGAGTTGTCGCCAAGTGTTGTGAGCTCGCTCGCCACGTTGCGCTCGCTGGACCTCGAGGGGAACCCGTGGATGTGCGACTGCTCACTCTATTGGCTGCGGGCGTCGGCTGCCGTCGTCGACACCCGGGCCAGGCACACGACGTGTCAGTCTCCCGCCGGCAGCATCAATGTCTCCGTCGTCTGCTATGACGCCGCCTACTGTGCCGAGGCGAGTGAGTACAGCGAGCTGAACCAGACCCGCGACGTATGTCGTGAAGTGACGACCACGTCGCTCACGACAACTACATCGACGACAACAACTACACCGACTACGACAACAACTACGCCAACGACGACGACTACACCGACGACAACACCAACTGCTTCAACAACAAAAGCAACTACTACTACCACAGAACCAACAAAAACGACAACTACACCAACGACGACAACTACTCCGACGACGACAAGAACTCCACCAACAACAACTACACCACCACCAACGACAACAGCTACACCAACAACGACAACGAATACACAAACGACCACTACAACAACATTGACAACACCTACACCAACAACAACCATAGCTGGAACAGCATTCGCAGCAACAGCAATAGCAGCAACAAAGAACACATCTATGACACCAAAGCGTTTTACCACAGCTTCCTCGATGACCACAGCAAGAGCAACAACCACACAAACAAAACACGTGACAACAACAACTGTACAGGCTGGTCTGAAGACAACAGCACCCGCAGCAACAGAAACACCTACATCCACAGATACAACGCAATCACCTGCAACAACACAGACAACAGCAGCAACATCAACAGAGAACACTGCAGCAACAACGACTCTCAGTTTGCCGAAAACGACAACAGTGACAAATGTTACGACAACGTCACAATCGTCAACACCACAAACAACAAGGGCGAGACCCGAACATTCCCCACCGAACGCAACGAGGACACAAACAAACACAACAGTTCCATCGACAGTGTCCCCGGGAGCAGTGACGTCGTCCTCAGCCGTCTCTCCTCAGTTTGACGGAGAGACCGAAGGAACCGGCTCACAACCATCACCTACCATCGACATTTCACAGAGCGATGCCGACCTTTCAACAACGACCAACCCTTCAACACAAATCGGCCTTCCAACCACGATCGAACCTGCAACAACGATTGATATAGCAACAACGATCGGCCGTCAGATGATTGGTGACACGACACATCGGGACACTGCGGCAACTGCCGCCCGGGGACCTTTCTTGGGTGACACTGTCACGAGAAACGTGAATGTGACGACGGAGCCGTCACTAGGCGAAGTGGTATCATCCGCCCTGTCCAGTCACTCGCGATATCCCGTGTTGTTGACCGCTGGACAATTACTGCTCGCTTGGACAATCTACATTCTACATGCTTTAATTGTTTAGGCGGTGAAGGGGTTAACTCAATAATTCGGCATTGGTGTATTATTTTATGCTGACTTTCTACAAATTCGTTTATACACATTTTGTGAAACACGCTACATATTCCGTATAGAGGGCGCTTTTCGATTGACAGGACTGCCTGGGTGTGAAGTGTAATGCGCTTTTCGCTGAGCGAGTGACAGGACAATGCGATATATAAGAGCTTACTTTTAGTTAACGTGCGTGTGTACATACATGACTGCTTTGTGCATATAGGTTTGTACATATTTGGCAATTGTGTACACGTATGTTTGTATATACATGACAGCGGAAGACACGGGGGTTGTATTAGATATGGTTCAAGGGAGTAGTGTTGTATATGTTAAGGGGTCTCAGTGCTCTCATGCCCCCCCTCCCCCCCCCGTTACGACGCCTCTGCATGGCTGCTGTGTGCATGTACGCTTGTATATACCTGGTTGTTGTGAGCATAAGCCTACGCAATGTCAATTGTTGTGCAGCCCAGTGGCGGTGACCAAATCATCACAACAGAGAGACCGGGAACGGACGCGTTTTATTAAATGTTTGCTGCTAATATCTGATACAATTATAATGTATAAATACCATAACAAATTTAGTCATAATAAACCGGTACTTGCATTTCAATCAAGCGTTACGCAATCAATTTATTGACTATTATTACGTATATCGTAAACTTTCATACGTCGTAAACTGTAAGTCCGACCGTCAAGTAAACAATATACATTAAACTGCGTAATGTTTTGTTAATCGTGAAACTCCGTCAACCACCTAATCCTAGAAATTACTTTGGAAGGACGTGTAGCCGGTGTTCGATCATGGTTGACTTGTGTACGTGTACCCGAGAGATCAAACAGTCGCAGCTCGCCAACTGGCGATCAACGCCAACACGATGACGCCCAAGTATCCCGGGAGAGGGCGCTGTCCACTCGCTGAAACAAACGTTAAGTCTTCGTTGTATAATTGATTGTTGCTACAAAGCTACTGAAAGAAAACGGTGCTTGGGCTATCTAACGGTAACATTGAGGAAGGGGTTCCTGTTGGAAATTGTTCGCCGCTGCGCCGCTGTGACTTCAGCTTCTCCGCTGTCTCGGCTGTGAATTCATGACATCCGAAGATGGAAAAAAATTCGCCGCCGCGTAGCCTATTACTGGGAGGAGGGGCAGAAAGCCACCCGTCTTCCCTCCAATTGCACACAACTGTCTCTCTGTTCGGGCGCCTATGTCATTAGCTGTATAGACCGAATAAGCCTTTGTTACAATTACAAATTATCTTAACGATTATTAAACAATTTCGTATTGGATTGTGAACGGGTAGGTCCACTAGTTTTGGACCCACTTACAGAACTTGACGGCGAGCTGGACGGATTTGACGGCGGGCGAATCGGGCAGGTCGACGGTGCACGTGTAGACGTCACCCAGGGCGCTGTCGGTCGGCGTCACCTCCAGGTAGCTGTAGGAGTCAGTGTAGCCTGGAGGCAGCAACAAACAGGTACAGCTATGGTATACCAATGTTATCTCTCTGTATTTGTGTCTGTCTCTGTTTATCTGTCTCTCTGTCTCTCTGTCTCTCTGTCTCTCTGTCTCTCTGTCTCTCTGTCTCTCTGTCTCTCTGTCTCTCTGTCTCTCTGTCTCTCTGTCTCTCTGCCTCTCTGCCTCTCTGCCTCTCTGTCTCTCTGTCTCTCTGTCTCTCTGTCTCTCTGTCTCTCTGCCTCTCTGCCTCTCTGCCTCTCTGCCTCTCTGCCTCTCTGCCTCTCTGCCTCTCTGCCTCTCTGTCTCTCTGTCTCTCTGTCTCTCTGTCTCTCTGTCTCTCTGTCTCTCTGTCTCTCTGTCCCTCTGTCTCTCTGTCTCTCTGTCTCTCTGTCTCTCTCTGTCTCTCTCTGTCTCGCTGTCTCTATGTCACTCTGTCACACTGTCACACTGTCTCTCTCTGTCTCTCTGTCTCTCTGTCTCTCTGTCTCTCTGTCTGTCTGTCTCTCTGTCTCTCTTTCTCGCTGTCTCGCTGTCTCTCTGTCTCTCTGTCCCTCTGTCCCTATGTCCCTCTGTCTCTCTGTCTCTCTGTCTCTCTGTCTGTCTGTCTGTCTGTCTCTCTGTCTCTCTGTCTCTCTGTCTCTCTGTCTCTCTGTCTATCTGTCTCTCTGCCTCTCTGCCTCTCTGCCTCTCTGCCTCTCTGTCTCTCTGTCACTATGTCTATCTCTCACTCTGTACCTCTGTCACTCCGTCACTCCGTCTCTCCGTCTCTCCGTCTCTCCGTCTCTCCGTCTCTCCGTCTCTCCGTCTCTCCGTCTCTCCGTCTCTCCGTCTCTCCGTCTCTCCGTCTCTCCGTCTCTCCGTCTCTCCGTTTCTCCGTCACTCCGTCACTCTGTCTCTCTATCTCTTTGTCACTCTGTCTCTCTGTCTCTCTGTCTCTCTGTCTCTCTGTCTCTCTGTCACTCAGTCACTCCGTCTCTCCGTCACTCTCTCACTCTTTCTCTCTGTCTCCATGTCTCCCTGTCACTCTGTCACTCTGTCACTCTGTCTCTCCGTCTCTATGTATCTCTGTCATTCTGTCACTCTGTCTCTATGTCGCTCTTTTCTTTTTCACTCTGTCTCTTTGTCTCTATGTCTCTCTGACACTCTGTCACTCTGTCTCTCTCTCACTCTGTCTCTCTGTCACTCTGTCACTCCGTCTCTCCGTCTCTCCGTCTCTCCGTCTCTCCGTCTCTCCGTCTCTCCGTCTCTCCGTCTCTCCGTCTCTCCGTCTCTCCGTCACTCCGTCACTCTGTCTCTCTATCTATATGTCACTCTGTCCTTCTGTCACTGTCTTTCTGTCTCTTTGTCACTCTGTCTCTCTGTCTCTCTCTCACTCTGTCACTCCGTCTCTCCGTCACTCTGTCACTCTTTCTCTCTGTCACTCTGTCTCCCTGTCTCCCTGTCTCCCTGTCTCCCTGTCTCCCTGTCTCCCTGTCTCCCTGTCTCCCTGTCTCCCTGTCTCCCTGTCACTCTGTTACTCTGTCTCTCCGTCTCTATGTATCTCTGTCATTCTGTCACTCTGTCTCTATGTCGCTCTTTTCTTTTTCACTCTGTCTCTTTGTCTCTATGTTTCTCTGACACTCTGTCACTCTGTCATCCTGTCACTCTGTCACTCTGTCACTCTGTCACGCTGTCTCTCTGTCACTGTCTTTCTTTTCTTTGTCACTCTGTCTCTCGTTTCTGTGTTTCTCTATCTGACACTGTCTGTTTGTCTGTCTGTATGTCTGTCTGTCTGTCTCTATTTCTCTCTCTCTCTCTCTCTCTCTCTCTCTCTCTCTCTCTCTCTCTCTCTCTCTCTCTCTCTCTCTCTCTCTCTCTCTCTCTCTCTCTCTCTCTCTCTCTCTCTCTCTCTCTCTCTCTCTCTCTCTCTCTCTCTCTCTCTCTCTCTCTCTCTCTCTCTCTCTCTCTCTCTCTCTCTCTCTCTCTCTCTCTCTCTCTCTCTCTCCTCTCTCTCTCTCTCTCTCTCGCTTTCTCTCTCCATCTATCTATATATCTATACAGCTATCTCTATCTCTTTCTAAATTGCATTTCTACATACTCACTATCATCTTTTCTATTTCTTCCACATATTTCGTTCTCACTGTTTCTTACATCGAATGATACAATTCTTGAAAAGGGGAGGGGTCATCTCGTGTAAGGGAGAAATAGACGAAGAAAATAAACACAGTGGGGACAGTGAACTGGCAGTCTGTGAGGTCGTGGTTTCTCTGACCACCACCGAATGGTCAGTTTATGAGCACGTCGTCCAGGACTCACCCGTGCCGTTGTTTTTAGTGGGTGTCGGACTGACGGCTTGGGAGGTGATGTCTCTCGTGGCGAGGAACCAGCGGAAGGTCGCCCTCGGTCGACTGGCCTTCACGTAGCACGTCAGGCGGGATTTCTTCCCCTTCTGCACCCAATTCTTGTCTCCCGGCCAGGAGAGCTTCACCGACGAAGGACGTACTATAACAATATGACGTCACTGCTGAGGAACGTAAGGCATTTTGAATGACGATGAATTAAAAGTCACTCAGTCAATAAATCAATCACCTACTCACCTACTCACTCACTCACTCACTCACTCACTCACTCACTCACTCACTCACTCACTCACTCACTCACTCACTCACTCACTCACTCACTCACTCACTCACTCACTCACTCACTCACTCACTCACTCACTCACTCACTCACTCACTCACTCACTCACTCACTCACTCACTCACTCACTCACTCACTCACTCACTCACTCACTCACTCACTCACTCACTCACTCACTCACTCACTCACTCACTCACTCACTCACTCACTCACTCACTCACTCACTCACTCACTCACTCACTCACTCACTCACTCACTCACTCACTCACTCACTCACTCACTCACTCACTCACTCACTCACTCACTCACTCACTCACTCACTCACTCACTCACTCACTCACTCACTCACTCACTCACTCACTCACTCACTCACTCACTCACTCACTCACTCACTCACTCACTCACTCACTCATTCACCCACCCACTCACTCAATCACTCACTCACTCACTCACTCACTCACTCACCCACTCACTCACCCACCCACCCCCAACTCACCGAGCACCGTGAGCGAGGCCTGGTACTCTTTGCTGTTCATCATACACCTGTAGGTTCCCTCGTCGTCCAGCCTTAGATTGACGATGGTCAGTCTGTAGCGGTCAGTGATGCGGTACTTGACGTCGTCCTGCGAGTTGTTGTTCGACGAGATCGGCTTGTAGGGCAACGGGTAGGACTGAACACACGGGACGTTTGATTGCAGACATATACAGGTAAGTTCTTATATTGCGCGGTATAACAGTATTTAGAACACTTTACACATCACTCACTGGCAGAACTGTTCAACCGAACATTGTCTCGACTTCCTTGGGAAACACTCAGCTACGCTGCAATTATTGCGCGATGTCAATTCGTTCACAGCTATTCACCATTATTTGTAGCCATGTATTCAGTTATACAACCGATTGAATTGAAGCAATGAAAAAAGTTTCCTCAAACTTCGTAAGCAACTGGATTTGGAGTCTATGTATATATAGTCTATGTATATATATATATATATATATATATATATATATATATATATATATATATACGGCCTTTGGCTCATTCTAATATAATTAAACACACATCAACTCGGAACAAATTACTGATTCAAAACGTGTTCATAATTGATGCAAGTTAATATTGGTATTTTATTAAGAGAAAGACGGCTTGATGATGCAGATTGCAAAGAGAATGATTTTACTCGAATACCTTCGTTTTCATTATAGTTATGCCAGATAAGATATTCTTCGAGTTAAGTCGTCATTCCGATGGATTTACGCAACACCATCTAAATATAGTATTAATCAATTGGAACAGTTTGTACATTAAATCAAAAGTTGTAGTGGATATCTTACTAATTACAGTATATTAGTTTGTCAAACACCGGAAACCAGCGAGCGACACGTGGCGAGTGTACACAGTACCTGGCCCCACGTGAAGGTCTCCACTTGCGGCTGGTGGCCGGAGAGGCTGCACAGAAACGAGGCTTCACCTCCCAGGAACCCGATTGTGTTGGAGGGCGGGGACTGGATTTCGGCGGTCCAACATACTGCAATATGAGAAAAAAATGTTGTACTGTCAACATGTATATAATAGGGAATCGATCATTATTGTTCTTGGAATGATCATTTCCATAGATAATCTATTCAGAAAACACACTTCTAAAGGTATCAGGCTGAAATAGCCCATTACTTTTGTATGTATTTTGACACATATACAAATTTACATTGTATTATATTACATATTGTATTATTGTATTTTATGGAGCTTTTCCATGTTTTTTCAGGGTTTTTTTCTAAACAAATCTCATTATTTACTCTTGATACTACTAAAAGCAACATAAACACAATTAATCTCGATAAACGATGCTGTTGATGTCTTCATGAGATTTGTGTAATGTGGAAGATTGTGTGGAAACCTCATGTTATGTTCGACTGAATGTATGACCGAGAACAGTTATCCTTGTCGGCTTCATAGAGACATTCTTTCTTTGGCGATTACAAAACACATCTTTGCTAATTGTGTTTAGCTTATTTTGTTATCAGTTTATATCATGGAATTAATATTCATGGATTATGCCGTAGTTCACACTCAAAATATGTTAGCTTTTATCAACTGATTTTCCCCTATATCTCATTGAAAGAAAACATGTATGCATGTACATAGATGTCCGTTACTACTAGAACTGACCTGGTCCGAATACAGCCAGCACGAGCGTGACGATGCTGACCCGAGACCATGTCCGGCTGCGATAGACCCGGGTACGGCCGACTGAGTGAGTTGCGTTCATAGTTGTCTCCATCTCATCGAGTCGACATCTGATGTCGCTGCTGCCAGTCTCGCTGTATTTGTAGAGTCGTCAGAGGAACAGGTGACGTCACCCTGCTTCACCCTTTCGCTCAGGCCATCTGGAATTAGCGTCAACGCAAACATGTTTGATACAAATTAGCTGTAGATTATTTGTTCCGGAGACATCACGGTGTCGTTATCTCGCCATCTCTAGAGATCTGTTTATATTGTCAGCCTTGGTGCTGTGGTTGTTTCGTTGAAATAATCATATTTCATCAGCATACAGCTTATTCCTAAAACGTTAGGTATTTATAATAGCGCCTGAAGTTGTGATATACTCAAATTGAACTACCTTTTATGCTGTATATCTAAGAAAGTCGGAACAGCAGAGAAGGCAAAATATGTTCATTTTTACAAATAAATAAAAGTACAAAAGAAAGAGTATTGTGGGTAAGCCGTTTATTTATTTCCTTTTCCCAGCACTCCAGTGTTATCCTGACGTCAATATACATCTTCTATTTTTGTTTATCTCTCTGCACTCTCCTTGCCTGCCTGTCTGTCTATCTGCATGCTTGTCTGTCTGTCTGTCTCTGTCTCTGTCTCTGTCTCTGTCTCTGTCTCTGTCTCTGTCTCTGTCTCTGTCTCTGTCTTTGCCTCTGCCTCTGCCTCTGCCTCTCTCTGTCTATGTCTCTGTCTCTGTCTCTGTCTCTCTCTGTCTGTCTGTCTGTCTGTCTGTCTGTCTGTCTGTCTGTCTGTCTGTCAGTCTGTCTCTCTCTCTCTCTCTCTCTCTCTCTCTCTCTCTCTCTCTCTGTCAGTCTATCTGTCTCTCTCTCCCTTCCTCTCTCTGTGTCTGTCTGTCTATCTCTCTCTCTCCCTCCCTCTCTCTCAATCTCCACTCCACTCTCACTTCCGCCATCTATCTCTTCACACAATCCTCCTATCTCAAAAAATGATCTTCTTCGTCTACCATCCACTCAGAGGACATCTGTTCTCTTCCTCAACCGGTCCATTCGTTCCACGGTTCAGCCTATTTCAACCGACTCTTCACCAACTTCGTCCCGAAAGTTTTTGTTTACACAACGCAGCTTGTTGTAACAAAACTACATTGAATTAAGCAAAAACAATGTCAAAAGACAAATATAGACGAGAACAACAAATTATATAAACAAAACGCTCCACGGAAAACGAGTGAGTGAGAATGTGTCATAGTGGCCTGTTATGGACGGACACAAATTTGGGAAGTCTTTGTGAATTATGAACATGATTGGATGGAAAATAAAAAAATGGAGGTAATATTCTAGCCACAACCATTAAAAGAAGGAATTATGAGAAACAGTTACTACAGCAATGATAATTTTAGATCAGGGTGGCATTATAGTTTCGAATAGTTACATACTGGTTTGAATGAATACGAGAAACAAAACATTGTAAAGAAAAAGAACAAGTTATTCGTTTGTGCAAATAAATGTAGAATATTGCATACAGCCACATCGCCAAAAGGACACAACTACAATAGAAAGTGTACAAATATGAACAACTCAGTTGTTGTTTCTAAGGAATGTGATGAAACAACACTTGAGACGAGTAAATTAAGACGGTTTTTAATTGAAATTTTAGGCTGTGCAATAATTATGAAAATGTGTGTGTGAGCGTGTGTGCGTGCGTGCGTGCGTGTGTATGCGTGTGCGTGTGTGGTATGTGCGCGCCGTGCGTGCGTGCTTGCGTGAGTGTGTGCCGACGGTCACTGGTGCGAATCATCGTGGGGACAAGTCGATTCCATACCAGTAGTCACGGAACCGCCGACAGGAGGTAGTCAGGTAATCTACCTAGGTTCAATTCACTTTGATCAATTCCAATTCAATTATAATTCAAATCGGCAACACTAGCTGTTTTGTTGTGACTTATTAAGTTTCTGCATATCGATGTGTAGTGAAGCCCCAATGAAAATTCACTTAAACAAACCCTTTAATTTGTTTGTTTAAGCATAAGCCAGGAAGTCCATAATAAAATGGCTGCTTTATTCTCAGAAGAGACAGTACTATGCATGCTTTATGCCATGTACTGCAAGCTGAGTGTTCTGAAGGGTTATGTTGACTCGAGTCGGACAACCTGGACCAGTACGGTATGTTACCATTGGGGTACACAGGGACTGAGACAGCAGAGAACTGCTAGACAAAGAATTGCGGCTTTGTCTGGTGACAAACCCTTTTGTGCCTGTAAATACTGGTAGTTCTGCTGTTGGTTGTTTTATGTTGGTCTTTCACCAAAAAGACACACCCGAAAGCTTTACGATTTAACATATGTGTGTAGTTTATACATCTCAATTTATATAGAAAAACGTCAGAAATTTATTTTTTGTTTCGAACAATTCATTCAATTCATCTTACTTTGCGGGATTTAATCCTAATTCAGTTCCAATTCAATATGTTTTGGTTTTATTCAATTCCAATTAAATTCAAATTCGTACATTTTGTTGATCAATTCAATACAATTCCACTTCAATTGAGAATTGAACCCAGGTCTGCTTAGCAACCAATCCTCGGTGAAGGAATGCCAACGAGACGCCCTTTGTTTGCTCGCTCGTAGTATAATTATGTACGTAGCCTCTAGGAAGGTAATGCAAATACAAACGATTATAATCTGCCTATAGGCAGTGGTTGCAACTGATAATGTGTCCGTTAGCGTACCAGACCACACTTATAGGGATACAATAAGTAACTGTTGGTACGAATTCACAGCACCGTGGGAATCACACAATGCGCCAGTCACGTGATGCAAACAACCCGGGAGCTCGAGGCAGACAAGAAACCAACGGCTACCCTCAAGATGTATACACCCTAGTGTAGAAATAAAAACATAATGTTATGAATTCACCTTACGTACGTTGCCCTTGTGTCGGGCATTGGATTTGTTTCTGCTTAATTAATTAGTTAACTTCACAATTAATGGCGGCTAGTCCTAAATATTTTCGATCGTCTACGTCTTCTTCTTCTTCTATGTGCCATGTCTGTCACAGGCATTGGCGATCATGGCCCTCCAAACCGCACGGTCGTGTGTAGTTTGTAGCAGTTCTGTTGTGCTACTTCCACACCATGTTATGAGGCTATCTATTATTTTTATTCTCTGGCATCCTCTGGATCTTTTTCCTTCTATCTTTCTGGTTGTTACTATTTGTTATAACTTTTTCTTTTTCATGACATGGCCTATAAATCGTGCTTGTTGTGTTCTAACTTAGTTGATGATCTTTCTTTTTGATTTGGCTGTCCTAAGGATGACTTCATTGCTTTGCTTTGCAGTCCATGGCACTCGCAGCATTCTTCTTAAAAACCACATTTCAGTGGCTTCTATGATTTTTTGTGAACTTTTGGTTATTGTCCAGGATTCACATCCACGTCGATATCATCACTACAAAATGAAATAAAAACACCAACATATCTAAAAAAATGCATAGTTTCAGTAGACACATTTTTATCTGTAGAATTAAATGTAGACCTATCAACAACTAGCTGTCACATATGACGCGCTTTGCGGGGTAAAAGTAATCGTCCCAGGTTTTTTCCTACAACAACGGGAAACGATAGAAAACAATCTTAGCCGAAGTATTATTGGGTGACATAATATTCACCACATGCTTAATAATATCATTGTACATTAATAACAAATGTTTTATACATCTAGCTTAAATATAGACTACGTTAAATAGAATTACAATTTGTATTGGCTTAAAACACTATTTTTTTTAAACAATTAATACATATTTGTGACGTCATAGTCGCCGCTGTGCCAGTTATAAATGCATAAATGTGGACGTTTAGGATGGTAAATAGCGCCGTCGTTACTCGTCGAAATAGGGCGGTTGTTGTCCCGGAATTTGATGTTGTTGTTCAGAAGAGACTGGCGCTTTGCGTCCACACATCCTCGCGCGCCAGGGGGCGCTGCTGGTTACATCAGTCTCGGGGGTTCTGGTCCCCCATACTACTTTCTCTGGATCCGCCCTTGCATCGGGCTATTTAACTTAATATTTGAAGGCTACGAGATGAACCAGCTGAAACAGATGCGAGTATGTGGAGGATGCATTGGTGTAGATATTTACATTTAATTAATGCTTTTGAATAATACTATTATTTTAAAAAGTAATTAAGTGCAAATATCAACACCAACACATTCTCCGCATCTCTCTCTTGCATCTTTTCAGCTGGTTTATGTTGACGTAGCTAACTTTACAACCCTTAATGCTCAATCGAACCTTATGGAAATGATTAATTAAGGCTTTTATCTACATGTATCCCGCCCACATATCTCAGAAGGGCGGGATACATGTAGATAAAAGGGTTGGACTCTCGATAAACCAAAGGGCTTCCTTGTCCGCCCGCCATCTAGAGTTAATTCTCTGGGTGGCAATCTTGTTAAATCATGTTAAAGGCTTCGGGTCAAGCCGACCAATAATGAAGATGATGATGATCATCATCGTCATCATCATCGTTATAATATACAGACATTTATACATTTTCGTTGGACTGCGCCGTTTTTATGTCAGCCGATGTACAACAAGCGTTCGACTTCCGACTGGAAGAAGAAGAAGAAAAAGAGCCAGTCCAGAACTTGGCGCAATATGCCTCATTCGTACAAATGGAAAAGAGGATGGAAGAGAGAAAGGAAAGACGGTTTCAATGGTAACATCGAGGACGAGGGGAACACAAAGCTGGTCGACAGGGCGAGGGGAAAAGAAAGACGATGGGACGAGGATGGACATACGGGAATATGGAGGGACGGAAGTACAGGCGATCGGAAGGGTGAAAGAGTTGAAGGACGGATGGACGGGTGGACAGAGGGACGGAGGGACGGAGGGACGGATGGACAGAGGGATAGAGGGACGGAGGGCCGGAGGGACGGAGGGCCGAAGGGTGGAGGGAATTATATGTTTCGTGTTGTTTCCCGTGAACGAATGCCTTATTTGACTTAACATTTTTGTTTAATGGTGACATTAAGGCCCTGCCATGATATATATCAAGCTCCTGGGTGAGTGGCACAAAAACATATTAAGAAATAAGATTTCTTAACACGTCTCTGCTCAGCAAAATGTGTTATTTCTGTTGTCGGCGTCACGCTAGTGATCAAATCGCGTTACCCGGAGCACTGCGAACAATGTCGATAATCAGAAGAACAAATACTATTGTCTGAAAGTAAATACTGTTGTACTGCTAACAAGGATTTATCTGATTATTTGCTGTTGTCTAGGACGTGGTAAATACACAGGGTAAGTCGCCGATTACTTGCTGCAACAGGGGAAGGCGGGCGGGCGGGCGGGGATGGTGTGAATGAGGAGTATTGAGAGACGGGCGGAAAATGAACGGACAGATATAGAGAGATGAGTGAGATAATTACTTATATGGTATACCTTAAGAAGGGAAAACACCACTCATAATGTCCTGGATTTAAAAGAAATTGGATGTCGCTAATCAACAACAAGAGGGAAATTACGACTTTCAAACAAGTATGCCTATTTATCAACGGCGGCTTCTGTGGGATTCTATATCAATGTATGTACTTCTAGTATCATTTAGACACAGCAAAACTATAATTGTTACAAAAACAGAACCGAAAGCTACGGTCAACAACCGACACAGCAAGATCGACAGACAAGGCCTGATTATTCAGGATCCGCGACGTGGCGCCACTAGTTAGTGCCCTCTTCCGGAGAAAAACTATTTTAAGGCTGCATATTAGTCTCGCTCAGCAAACTCTCGCCAGGCCATGTGACCGGAAAGAGGGTGTGGTTGCAGACGCATGGTTTGGCTGCCACAGCAGATGGCACTAGTTCATGGCTCTACTGAAGCTGTAATATTTACGTGTACAATTAATGCTACGAGCAAAATTGCCCATCCCGTACGGCTACACACAGACGCATACGATTTCTCGGAGTATTTTACCTGACGTTTAGTATGGCGTACATTTGAGAATTTTTTGCAAGTTACGTTAAGCGTCCCCGCTGTTCGGAGGATGCTTTACGTAGCTAGAAAAAGTCGCAGAAAACACGCGTAACGTTCCGAAAAATCGATTAACGGCCATATAACGTTCAGAAGCATACGAACCCTAAAACCAATGAAAACCCTTAACACACAGATAACGTCTAAAAAAGGTTATTTTTCTTTCGAGGGGTTTAATTGTTTACCCTGATTTAGAATAACCAATCGTCTACGTCACAATTTGATGTTTTGGGTCAGCCTTGGGGTGTGCAAAATGATGTTTCTGTAGAGCCTCAAGGGGGTGCAATTGGTTGGAGGTTTTTGAAGATACCTGAAGGTGGTATGTTTGGCTGGCCTCAAGGGAGGTGCAATAAATATTTGATTGTCTGTAGAGCCTAAAAAGAGGAATTTTTTGCGAGCTTCAAGGGATGCAAATCGAGGTTTTGAAGAGCCTCAAAGTGGGTGTTTTGGCGAGCAACAAAGTGGGCATAACGTTACGAAGCTAGTGGAAAGGTTAACCGTTTGGTCGCTGGTTCAAATCCCATAGGTGGAAGTGTATGTTTTGTATTTTGCAATTACAAATCTGCGTTATATTAGTAACTAAACATCATAAAGCCATAATCATCCCTATAACCATAGCGGTATTAATTCATAGTAGCATGAATTAGTCCGACGACTGGTTCGCCAGCACTATTAATAGTCAAACTACAGAGACGTTATTAACCAAGGTGATCACGAAGGCGAGCGACACTAAACTAGAGTCGACTAGGCAAACACATGGTACTAAATGCGCCAGTGACCACACATTTGTCATACCCGTGTCACTGTTATAAATATTGCAGCAAGTGGCGCCACGTTAGCATTGCTCATTTTTTAATACAACCAAAATTAATACAAGTTAAGTGTAATCTCGTAGAACCTCGTAGAACCATTTCTCGCCTGGCTGCGTGACTTTGCCGAGAAAAGGAGTCTGATGATGCATTTTGTTTGTTACATGGCAAATGGTAACACGTAGGTTTGGCGATATCGCCTGTATTTGCGTGCACACGTATAATGATGCTATTGTATATAATCAGTCTTTTGAATAATGTACACGTATCTAAACCATTTTATAATTACGTTTTATTTATTTGACTTGTATTCGACTTCTTAAATTGGTTCGAATGCTTTTCGTATCAACTAAACACGTTTGTTCTTATTTGATTACGTATCACGATATGTCCATTTTATACCTTAGTACCTTGATTCAGAGTCACCAATCTTCACCATAGGACATTTGTGTGATTCCAGATTCACGTACGAGCAACACAGAGAGACGCCACCCTATAGAGCCTGGGTAATCGAGGCTACAGTTTAAAAGCGGTGCAGAACTAGGGAGCTTATTCTGTGATAGATAGGTTAATAGCTTGAGCACTCCCATAATCTTGTTTTCAAGCGATGATCATCCTGACCGCTGGCGGGGAATGTAAATGTAAGAGGTATGACCCCTTGTTCACCAAAGGTAGCCTCGTAAATGTACCTGACGCCAAGTCAGCTAGGAATACACTCGACAGATTTAGTAGTTAGCAGCATCTGTCTCACGAGACAATGCTTGTCTTAACAGGTAAATGGCCAAGACGACGACTCTCATGCTTAAGCACCTCGTGTGGTTCATACGCCTCCACTGTGATAGCACAATCGCCAGTATGATTGGCTTGCTACGCAAATCTGTGTTCGGCAACCGTTCTTCTGTGCAAAAGGTCAATCCCATAGTCTTTCAGATCTATTTTGATATCCATCTATCGCAATTTAGGTCTGCCTTCAATTCATTCCACACAGAGGATTATTTTGGTAAGCTGTTAGTGGATATCCGCTGCACGTGCCCAAGCCATCGCAGACGTTAATAATGTCTGAGAATGTCGCTCAGTGGCGTTGACCTGCAGAGTTGCAGAATCTCCAGATTGTTGACTTGATGCTGCGGCCATTTCGGCCAAGGTTCGTCCGCAGATTAAGGTAATTTAGTTTCCATGCCAGTTTTGCGGTAGCTTGTCCAGGTTCCTGCAATTTACAATAGGTTACTAAGAACACAAATCATGCATAATACACTTTCAGCTTTGTAGTCAGACTATTGTTGAAACAAAGTCGTACTTATGAGTCTTCCAATGGATGTTGCTACTTTGCTTAGTCGTGTGGTTTGTTCCTTGTTAAGCGTGAACTTGTTAGACGTGATCGAGAGTTAGTAGGAGAAGGTCTCCACGGTTTCGAGAACTTCAACGTTGAGGATGATTCGAATTCGCGATGACGACCTTTTTGTCCTGTTTTGAGATCAGTTTTCAGTTCTAGATTTATATTTACCAGACACGAGGTAATGCATTTTCTTAGGTTGTTCATTGTGAATTATAAATGTATTTAAATTACATGTTCCGTTAGCATCACATAACAGGCGTAAACAGGCGTGACCAGTGCAAGAGTATCTAGATAGCATGTTTTACGAGTTACTGAGTGTAAACCTGATTCGCAGTCGAGTTAATACTCCCATAAAGCTATCTGGGTTCAACGGCCCAGGCCGAAATGTTGCACACCCAACTGATAATGGCTTCGACTGGATCGACCCGAGACCATTGTTTTCTGTCGCTACCATTATTTTTGGTCGGTCGGTCGGTTTTATCCTGTCATCATAACGTTATTATATACAGAACAAAATCATAAAATTCCATAAATCTGGCACTACATATATATATATAGTGCCAGATTTATGGAATTTTATTATTTTGTTCTGTATATAATAACGTATATATTAAACATAAAATATATTCATTGCATGATTTGTGAAAAAATTACATTTTACTTTTTAACTGCAGTTTTAAAATGGTTGTTGAACGTTCCCATTTAATGTGCAGAAACAAAACTAAGGGAGGGTTTCTCTTGCGGAAATGAAAGTTTAACTTGAGTGTTTGTTACACTACTATCACTGCATATGGCGTCGATGAGGAGATCGTTGCTGCCATGCATGGGCAGAGACTGCAGACAAAACGTGCCTTGCTATATACAAAAGAGCCCCGGTCGTTCTCTATATGTCGATCACTCAACGTCGACCCTCGGTGCCACGGTCACTAGTTCCGCTCGACAACTGTGAATTATTTACACGGGGGAAAGGAGTCGACGTCTACGTAATGACATAATCGATATTCCTGTCCCCACACCGTGGCAATTAGCAGACACGACACTGGCCGTGCGCCTCATAATTCATAGTCAACATAAACGGAAGGAGAGCTCAGCTCAGGATTACCAGTAACCGCTTTAAAGAGTTTCCTACAGAACAAATAGAAAAAAGGCATCAACGTTCACACCATTAAGCCGGCTATGCACTATGCAACGCTGTTGCTAGCAACGAGGCGATGTTGACGTCATTGAGAAAGGTCAATGCTGAATGATGTTGCTTGCGACGTGCGATGCAACGTAATTGCATGCAACACGAAATGCCAATCAGTTACATCCTAAACCAAATGACCTTTCAGTGATTAAAATTTTTGACGTCAATTTAATATAATGTAATCTCAACAATTGTGCTCATTTAATCTGTGATATGACAATTCACTGAGTAAAAACAAATATATTGATGGGGTTCAGGCAATTTTATGGCATCCTTATGGGCTAACAACATTAAAAAAATTATTACAGATTAACACAAAAATGCACTTTTTATTAAGCTAACTGTGCACATTACTTGGCAGTATCCTGAAATAAATCACTTTATATGCAAACAGTTCACACATCTAATGGAATAAATGAAGTGTGGCTACAGTTTTAAAGTTGCATTCTGAGATCATACACCCAGAATGGTTTTATTGTATAATATACAATATAAATTTGTGGTGTAAATTCTAAGAAATAAAAATATATTCCTGTGTGCATATATTTCAACATAAAACTTGTCAATATTGAAAAATATGTTAAATATGCTGCTGATCTGCTGATGTTCTTCACAAGTACACTTTTTATGTGCATCAAAGTTTATTATTTCTTTTGTCTTGTAAGATGAGCGTCTAGTGTACCAGGGCAACTAGTTTCCAATGGTCATAATATAACTTTGAACAGTTGTCAAAACAAGAGTCGAACAACCAGCAGAGGATGATGAATATGTCTCACGCTGCCACTGAAGCAATAAAGCAGTTGTGCAGGGGGAGATGGCGACGTCTCACACCTACTCTTTTTACAGGAAGTTGCAGCAGTTCATATATTGTAATCAACAATATCCACCATTGGTTTTAGTCTGCAAATATGCCTTGGTCTCTGGAACACCATTACCTACAACACAAAATATAATTAGTTCGCAATTTACCCATAGTTTAAATTGTGTGAGGAGTAAATATTGGAATACGAACGAGACAGTGACATATTGTTGTAAAATGACATGCTATTGACTGGTCTAATCACCATTGTATTCACTGGGTCTTTAAATTGAACATTGAGAAACCGAGTTTGACTTTGCGAAGCGTCAACAAAAATTTTATCAATAAAAAGTTCTTAATAGAAGCTACATCCTCAATCAGTCTAAGCTGCTGTGATCCTTTTATCGGCGAATAAATAGTTATCTTAGCAGTATTGGTGATTTCACTATACAATCATTAAATTCATAAGGAACTTACGCTCGCTCTATACGTGTATTGACATAACATAACATGATATGGGCGATAAAACAAGTAAGCGCCCGCTTCGAATATTGTCAGTGAAACCCACCGCCCAAAACGTATCGGTTCTTCTATGCAATGCAACTAACATGACCCGCAACGTTGGTACTCTTCATGTATTATAAATCAACAAATATAAGTGTTCGCAGAATAGGTAAATTAAACTAATTGTTTAGTAATCTGCCAAACAACAACTTGCCGCCATGTTTTCAAATGCGGCATGTCACTCACGTACGCTGGCTTTTATTGGACAAATTGCAAATTCCACTAAAATACTCTTATTTTTCTGTCAAATCCACGATCCAATCGCTCTCAACATGTTAACACTGTGTCTTTAGAAGGTCATGGACACTAACAAAACCTAGGTGAAGGAAGCCTGGTATCCCAAAGCACCAACTCAAGGAAATTTTCCTATCCTCCCGACCTCCCGCCAAATCACGACGTACATACAGTTTACGACAGTGTAGGAACAACTACAGAGTGAGTAAATGACATATTGTGAAGAATGACATTGTTCCAAGCCCCACTGGTGCTCCTTGACCTTGGTCTAGCAATCATATTCAGACTGTTACAGACACCAATATCTTCGTACAACACTGAGGACATTACCAAAGACATCACATTCTTAAAACAATCTCTCCTTTCGATCACCCAAAGGCAGCTTCGCTATTCATCACAACCAGGCAAATTCACCGGGCTTTACACAGGCATGCTCTTGCTCGCAATGGCAAATGACACCCCCAACAAACCCAGGCCCAATCAGATTCCCATGTGGCACAAGCAATAAGGCCGTAGCATGCAACCAAAACGCCATATGCTGCGACTCGTGTGACACAGGTTCCATATAAGATGCACCGGAATTTCCAACAAGATACTCTTGCATGAATAAAACCAACATCAAAATTATCTGCTGGTACTGCCCAGGGTGTGGACTACCAAACCTATCAACCACCTTCTTTGACCCACCCTACGACACTGACTGTGACAGCAACAGATTTTCCTCTCTTTCTGATGATCACTCCCTCCGCTTTAGCGCAGTGTCCAGCTACGGAAGCCCTATAGTCCACTTCTCCCCTCACACAACCCAACCTGAACCCTCCATGAGAGAAAATATTAAATTCCGGAACAAAAATAACAACTTACGGCCATTGTCATAAACTTTCAGGGCCTAAAAACAAAACGCCAGACCTCCAACTCACAATAGAGAATACCAACCCTGATATTATATTTGGATGCGAGACATGGCTAAACAAGACTATTGAAACTACATGAAGATTACACAGTATGTAGGAAAGATTGATCCTCTAGAGACTTGGACATTGATGGAGAGCCTATCTGGGCAATTTTTAATTAACAAAACCCAGATCTTTATGTTTGTAGCTTCTTTCGATCCCCAACCGATGAGACGGGACTGACCCATCTACGGAACTCCATTAGCAGGATTAGCCAAAATGGAAAACACAATATATGGATAGCCGGCGATTTTTTAACTATCCAAAAATTGATTTGATCTCCTTGACCTGCCCAGAAAATACCAAAAACAGCGACTAACTAACCTGACTAGGGACTTTCACCTTCACAAAGCTGTACAGAAACCGACCAGAGGCAAAACCATACTAGAATCTTTCCTCACCACCAACCCCCCCTCATAGAAAGCACGCATAGCATACCAGGCATCAGCGACCATGACAGTATCCCCCTACTAAATATCAACAAAAAACTGCCCAGAACCATTCCGCCTCCCCACAAAGTTTTCAAATACCACAAGACAAAGTGGGAACATATTGAACAAGAACTCCAGGACCTTGAAAATTAAATTCAAAGCCCCACTCACTGATTCTCCAGAACCTCTTTGGGACCTATTCAAACGCGGCCTCCAGGAAATCATGAACAAATTCACCCTCTTCAAATATTGTTCAAACCGATTCTCACTCCCCTGGATCACTCAAGAAGTCAAAAAATGATTAAATAAACAACGACTGTACAACAAAGCTAATAAATTCAAAAGAGAAACTGACTGGACATTATTTATGAAATTCCGCAAAGCTATCCAAAAGAAGATCCAATCAGAATATTGGAAATATATTGCACATACAGTAGACCCTGAACAAGACAAACAAAAGCAATCGCTTAACAAAGATACAACAGGAATCTCCCCACTAAAAGATAAAAGGCATCTTGCACACAGATAGCAAATCCAAATCAGATATTCTTTCAAGACAATTCCAATCTGTGTTCACCAACGAAAACCTGGATAACAGCCCCCAACTCCCCAACCAAAATAGATCCCTACAGATGCCCCTCATCCAAATAACAGTGAAAAGTGTCGAGAAATTACTGAAAGATATAAAACCAAACAAAACCAAGGCCCAGACAACATCCCAGCCAGAATCCTGAAGGAAATGGCCTCCAAAATAGCACCCATCCTGACAACTATATTCCATAAATCAATAGACTCCGGAACTCTCCCCTTGGACTGACTGAAAACACATATAGTTTCCATTTACAAAAAAGAATGACAGAACAACTGCTTCTAACTATCGTCCAGTCTTCCTTACTAGTATACCATGCACAATTCTCGAGCACATCATATCCAAATCAATCCATAACCACCTTGAATCCCATAATATTCTTACTGACCGACAACTTGTTTTTTGTTTATCATTTAAAAAAGAAAAAATTCATCTAATATTAATGTTATTAAATTTACATATATGTTCTATTGATTATAGCAACGTAACCGACACACTACACGTGAAATCATTGTTAATAATATTTATTTTGGGGATTACGGCGACTAGTTTACGTAATCATGATCATCTTATATTGGAATAATTAAAACAAACTGGTTACAGCCTTAATTGGCTCCGCTGTGAACCTGGAATTGTATATCATTTTGTCAATTGTTTTACGGATTGTTTATAGTTGTATGGATGATTTATACAATTCCAAATAAAACCTACTAATACTACTACTACTACTACTACTAATAATAATAATAATACTACTACTACTAATACTACTACTACTACTACTAATACTACTACTACTAATACTACTACTACTACTACTACTAATACTACTACTACTACTACTACTACTACTAGTACTACTACTACTACTACATGACTTTAGACATAGACGTTCCTATGAGACTTCACTGATCACGATGATCCATGACTTGATGAGCACACTGGATAAACCTGCCACATTGATCTCATACGTCTAGACTTCTCTAAGGCTTTCGACACTGTCCCTCACAATCGACTCCTGCTCAAACTGGATCACTATGGAATTAGAGCCAGGATACACCTTTGGATTAAACATTTTCTGACCAATAGATCACAAGAAGTGCTGATAGAACTAGAAGGGTGCAAGTCGGGTCAGATACACGTGAGCTCTGGAGTCCCACAGGGAACTGTCCTTGGCCTCCTTTTTTTCCTTCTCTATATTAATGACATGCCCATACGTCTCCTGGAACTTCCCTGAAATTTTCGCTGATGATGCCATGCTCTACTGGAAAATCAATAACCAGACTGACCAAGACAACCTGCAACATGACCTCGATAGACTCATCGGGTGGGAGCAAAACTGGCAAATGGCCTTCAACCCCTCCAAATGTGAAGTAGTGCACATCACCAAATCAAAATTACCCACAAATAGCTCATACACAATACATGGCACAACACTCAGAGGAATACCAATAGCAACACACCTCGGGATAGACATGTCAAACAACCTCTCCTGTTGCTTCATACACAACACATGGCACAACACTCAGAGCAATACCAGTAGCAACACACCTCGGGATAGACATGTCAAACAACCTCTCCTGTTGCTTCATACACAACACATGGCACAAAACTCAGAGCAATACCAGTAGCAACACACCTCGGGAGAGACATGTCAAACAACCTCTCCTGTTGCTTCATACACAACACTCGGAGCAATACCAGTAGCAACACACCTCGGGATAGACATGTCAAACAAACTCTCCTGTTGCTTCATACACAACACATGGCACAACACTCAGAGCAATACCAGTAGCAACACACCTCGGGATAGACATGTCAAACAACCTCTCCTGTTGCTTCATACACAATACATGGCACAACACTCGGAGCAATACCAGTAGCAACACACCTCAGGATAGACATGTCAAACAACCTCTCCTGTTGCTTCATACACAACACATGGCACAACACTCAGAGCAATACCAGTAGCAACACACCTCGGGAGAGACATGTCAAACAACCTCTCCTGTTGCTTCATACACAACACTCGGAGCAATACCAGTAGCAACACACCTCGGGATAGACATGTCAAACAAACTCTCCTGTTGCTTCATACACAACACATGGCACAACACTTAGAGCAATACCAGTAGCAACACACCTCGGGATAGACATGTCAAACAACCTCTCCTGTTGCTTCATACACAATACATGGCACAACACTCGGAGCAATACCAGTAGCAACACACCTCAGGATAGACATGTCAAACAACCTCTCCTGTTGCTTCATACACAACACATGGCACAACACTCAGAGCAATACCAGTAGCAACACACCTCGGGATAGACATGTCAAACAACCTCTCCTGTTGCTTCATACACAACGCATGGCACAAAACTCAGAGCAATACCAGTAGCAACACACCACGGGATAGACATGTCAAACAACCTCTCCTGTTGCTTCATACACAACACATGGCACAACACTCAGAGCAATACCAGTAGCAACACACCTCGGGATAGACATGTCAAACAACCTCTCCTGTTGCTTCATACACAACACATGGCACAACACTCAGAGCAATACCAGTAGCAACACACCTCGGGATAGACATGTCAAACAACCTCTCCTGTTGCTTCATACACAACACATGGCACAACACTCAGAGCAATACCAGTAGCAACACACCTCGGGATAGACATGTCAAACAACCTCTCCTGTTGCTTCATACACAACACATGGCACAACACTCAGAGCAATACCAGTAGCAACACACCTCGGGATAGACATGTCAAACAACCTCTCCTGTTGCTTCATACACAACACATGGCACAACACTCAGAGCAATACCAGTAGCAACACACCTCGGGATAGACATGTCAAACAACCTCTCCTGGAACCTATATTGACCCTCACATAATAGGTATAACCGAATCGTGGGCCACCACTGATATATCAGATGCCGAATTGGGACTAACAGGATATGTAATGTTTAGGAAAGATAGAATAGGAAGAAAGGGAGGTGGAGTTATTTTATATATTAAAGAATCTATCCAGGCTTATGAAATAAAATTAGAAAGAGAAGCAGATTGCGAAGAAGCTGTTTGGTGTAACATAGTTACAGGAAACTCAACGTTAACAGTTGGGTTAGTTTATCGAAGTCCAAACATAAGCATAGAAGAGAATGAAAAAATACAAAACGCTATAAGGGAAGTAAGCAAACGGAACAGTATTATTATGGGGGACTTTAACCATGGGCATATACAATGGAAATCTCTACAGAGTATGGGGAGTGAGGACCACAAGTTTTTAGTTTTAGTACAAGATAGTTTCCTTTCTCAACATGTGCTAGAACCAACCAGGGGAGAGAATGTGTTAGACTTAGTTTTGTCCTCACAGAAAGAATTAGTTGACAATGTCAAGATATGTGAGCCACTGGGGAGTAGTGATCACAACCAGATACATTTTACCATCAAAGTAAAATCAGAAAGGAATAGTAAAAAGCAGTATAGGAGAAATTTCCACAAAGGAAGGTATAAGGACATGAGGAAATATTTAGCAAAGATAGACTGGAATAACACACTGAAGAATAAGACAGCAACCGAATGCTGGAATATCTTAAATAGTGAAATTAAGTGCATAGTCGATAAATTTTTACCTTTCAAAAAACAAGGGAAACAGTCTAAAAAGAAACACTTATCGAAAGAAGCCATTAGAAAAATTAAGTATAAACAAATGATGTGGAAGTCATATAGATGTACTGGAAATGATGAAGACTACAACAATTATAAAGAAGCACTTAATCAAGCTACAGCTGAAATTAGAAATTCAAAGAGAAGCTATGAAAAATAATTAGCTAGTAATATAAAACATGACAGTAAGAGTTTTTATGCGTATATTCGAAGCAAACAGAAAGTTCAGGATAAGGTCGGTCCTCTAGAAGATAGTGCTGGAAATACAATATCAGAGGGATTCTTAATGGCAGAAGACCTGAATGAGTATTTTAGTTCAGTGTTTACCAGGGAAGATATTAGTTCACTGCCAGTACCAGAGGCTAAGTTCAAGGGGGCAGATTCAGACTATTTAGGACAGTTAGTTGTAACCTCGGAAATGGTAGCTAAGAAAATAAGGGCTATGAAGGATAATAAATCACCTGGAGTGGACGGGATTCCGCCCAAACTACTATTGGAAATTGTAGAACAAATTAGCGCACCGCTTGCAACAGTTTTCAATTTGTCATTAGAAGAGGGAGTGGTTCATTTAGAATGGTTAGAGGCAAACATTATACCGTTATTTAAAAAAGGTTCGAGAAACAAGTCAGAGAACTATAGACCAGTGAGTTTAACATCAGTGATTTGCAAATTATTAGAAAGACTAATTAAAGATCACATGGTGGATTTTCTTGTTAAACATAACTTGATAAACCCATCTCAACATGGGTTTTTAAAAGCGAGGTCATGCTTAACAAATATGTTATGTTTTTTGGAAGACATCACTAGGTGGGTAGATGAGGGATCACCAGTAGATATCATCTATTTAGATTTTCAAAAAGCTTTCGACAGTACCACATCAAAGATTACTCCTTAAGCTAAAGGCCCATGGCATAGGAAATGGTATAATAAACTGGATAGAAAAATGGCTGAATGACAGAAGACAACGTGTAGTAGTTGATGGGGAGGCTTCAAACTGGAAATCGGTATTGAGTGGGGTACCACAGGGATCAGTACTAGGACCTCTATTATTCTTAATATATATCAACGATTTGGACGATGATATAACAAGCAAGGTGTTAAAATTTGCGGATGATACAAAAGTGTTTAGAAGGATTAAAAGTGATGGAGACAGACAGCATTTACAAGATGATCTTGATAGGTTGATCAAATGGTCTGAAAAGTGGCAAATGCTGTTCAATTTTGGGAAATGTAAATGCCTCCACACAGGTCATGGGAATGAAGAGGTAAAACATAAAATGGGGGGTATTGTTCTAAGTACTACTGTAAAAGAAAAGGACTTAGGGTTAACCATTAGTGCTGATATGAAGGTTTCAGAGCAGTGCGGAATTGCAGCGTCAAAGGGAAATCAAATCCTTGGATTAATTAGGCGAAATATAGCGTATAAGAAAAAAGAATTAATAGTACCGCTGTACAAAACAATAGTGAGGCCTCATTTAGAATATTGTATACAAGCATGGAGGCCATATCGCAAGAAGGACATAGATATGCTAGAAAGAGTACAGAGGAGAGCGACTAAAATGACACCAAATCTGAGGGATCTTAGTTACGAAATACGCCTAAAAGAATGTGGTTTAACAACACTAGAGACCAGGAGATTGAGAGAAGATCACATAGAAGTGTTTAAAATATTGAATGGTTATGAAAATATTGATAGAAACATTTTTTTCTCAGTTAAGAAAGATAGAAGGACCAGAGGACATGAAGCTACATTAGTAAAGCAGCAGTGTAGATTAGATATAAGAAAGTTCTCATTCTCACAAAGGACTGTAAATGAATGGAACAGATTATCTCCTGATTGTGTTGGTGCTAGTAGCGTGAATATGTTTAAAAATAAAATCGACACACACCTTAAAAAGGCGGAATACATGTAGATAAAAAGTATTGGACTCTCGATAAGCCAAAAGGCTTCCTTGTCCAACTGCCATCCAGAGTAATTTTCTGGATGGCAATCTTGTTAAATCTTGTTAAACCTACACATGAACAAGATAGTCAATAAAGCAAACAGCAAGCTTGGATTCATCATGAGAAACTTAAAGTCTGTTCTCCAGTCCATCAAGAGCTATGCCTATCAGAGCCTGGTCCGCCCTCACCTCGAGTATTGCTGCTCGGTATGGGACCCACATACCATTCGGAACATCAACTGTCTGGAGGAGGTTCAGGGCCGGGCAGCAAGATTCGTGGTTCATAACTACAGCTGGGAAGTATCTTGGCCTCTGTCCTCTCCTGACCAATCCTAGAACAGCTTTGCGGCCAGGCTTTCCCTTATATACAAAATCGCGAACAATCTCATATACATCGATCCCAATCAATACATCGAGCACGGACACCGCCAAACAAGATCCAACCACCCATACAAATATAGACACATATGCACCTACCACAACTATTACACCTACAGCTTCTTTCCCCGAACAACAGCACAGAGGAACAGATTTCTCTGTAACACATTCATCCCCAACAACCTTCAAGGGTGTAATGCAGGGTATTGTGACCTGACAGCTGCACCCTTCAGGTACCTCCCATAGACAACACAGCCCCGCCCCGCCCCCCAAACAAAACATCCTTAACCCATTCCAGATAACATGAAGCCAGCGCAATGCCCCAGTAGGGGTCTTGCACTATCAACCATCAGAATCAGAACCAAGAGACGCGGTTGCACGGCATAGAGCATTTCCTATTGCAAGAGACACGCTAGATGCAACACGAGACGCCGTCGCTTGAGACGTAGTTGCATGCAATGTACTATGTACACAAGACGATCAGACTGCGACCAGGTTGTAAGCGACCGTGTCTCCTGTTGCATGCAACCGTATTTGCATAGTTTAAAGCCGGCTTTAGTCACTTGGCCACACACTACGAACATCTAAATACCGCAGCTATACACGATATCATAATTTTGCGGGGTTAAATCGTGTTAGACTTCAGTACAAAGGAACTATCGAACACCATTACACCGATTAAGCGGGAATCGCCCTGAAACGGTATCTTCTGTTTACGCTC
>OZ023208.1:67988791-67993249 GCA_963995525.1 Escarpia spicata
TTACAATCATCAGCAACGGATGCATACAGAGATGGCGGCGGTGCTCGTCGCTTCAGTATTTAGCACTGGTGATATGTAAGTCGCACTGGTTCGGAAGGATGCAGCGGACCATGCTTGACTGAAGAGTTCAGCCAGAACTTATAAGACAAGAGGAAGTAACAATACATGATATGACAAGATATGACAAGATGATTTTACAAGATAAGACAAGACATTATTTTACAAGATAAGACAAGACATAACAAGGTATGACATAACAAGACGTGACAAGTCATGAGAAGACATCACAGCACATCACAACACCTCACACCATACACACACGCGCACGCACGCATGCAAGCACGCCCACACGCACGCCCACATGCCCACACGCCCACACGCACACACGCACACACGAACCCACATCCACCTACCCACCCACCCACACACAGACACACACGCACCACCCCACACACACCCAACCACCCACCCACCCACCCACCCACCCACCCACCCACCCAAGCAACCACCCACCGATCCATACACCCACCCACCCACCCACCCACCCACCCACCCACCCACCCACCCACCCACCCAATCACCCACCCACCCACCCACCCATACACACACACGCACGCACGGACACACATACACACACACACACACACACACACACACACACACACACACACACACACACACACACACACACACACACACACACACACACACACACACACACACACACACACACACACACACACACACACACACACACACCACGTCACGTCACGTCACATCAGAAAACAACACACGACAAAACATGAAAAGACACGACAAGACATATGCACCTTGAGCTGTCTGTCCCTGGTCTCGCAAACGACGACGCAGGCGATGACGGTGGAGAAGCATCCACAGCCCATGAGCATGGGGCCGACGTAGGTAAGGTTGTGGAGGTACGACTTGGTTACGTTCCTTGCCATCGTGTCGTTGAGGTTCAGCTGCAGGGTGTTTTCCTCAGGTGGGTCAGGTGAGTAGTCGAACAGGTCCGTGGTAGGGGCCACCGTCTTGTTGTCGGCATAGTAACCAATGGTGCATAGAGCAATGCCCGCCTGAAACAGCCGGGAACACATTGTATCACTCTAGTCGCGTGGAAATTTCACATTCTACTGGGACACAGTAGACTCTCGCTATAAGGAACACGCTGGAACTTTTCCCCGACCGTTCATTACACCAGGTTGTTCTATTTGCATAAATGACCCAGTGCAGACCTAAGCGTAGATTTAAAAGTTGTTCCGTGTATCAGGAATCATTATAGTGATTATCCTATGCATTATGTATTAGTAAGCTTGTGTGGTTGATACAACTGTTACAGTTGTAGCCAGAGTTCATTTTGTTCTTTCGTATTTATATTATCGTGGACTTTATGCTACCAGCTGATTGTATAACTTATATATTGATATAAGCAAGTCATATACAATCTTCGATAGTTTTTCCGCTTCTTCCACGAACTGACACGTTCTTCTTCCATTCACAGATGTACTTGTTTCGTTGCCGAATCTCAAGTACTGTACACGAACGATCGGAATGACGAGAGAATGTTAGGAAGAGGATAATCTTTCCAATCGAAAAATACACCCAAACAGGAAATTTATTTAAAGTATATCTTACTGGTAAGATGATAACGAAGAAAGAAGATGGAGACACCTGCTTTGATATACATGAAACTGCAGCTAGATGCGGGCCCGAGGCTGTGACAATATGGATGTACAACTGCCGCGTGGCGGACGTCCTTGCGACATTCCATAAGGCCAGAAAGGACGTTTCACAAGAAAGGAAAGCGGAAGCAGCAGTGAACACACGGCAGACTCCGGCGTTATCACTGATTACTACAGTGAAGATAGGGTAGCTAAACAACACAGAAGACTGGAGCTATCAGGCTCTTCACGTCACCAACCATACACCGGAGAACAACAGCGATACAGACAAAGTGCGCCCCATGTCTGCCCGCCACGATGTTCGTATATTACTGGCGACCGCCACACTCGACGCGGAAGTCGTCTACGTCTGCTAACATCCATTCATATAACAGATGAAACACACATAAAAGTTTCTTAACGTGTTGATTCCCTTGAGGACAGATGGCAAAGATGGGTTTCGCCTAATGTTTGGCTGAGGCGACACCGGAGAAGGCCTCGTAATGAGAAACATGTGATGGCCGTGGGTTTGTGGCTCTCGGTGCAAGACATGGCCGTGGATTTGAGGCTCTCGGTGCAAGACATGGCCGTGGTTTTGAGACTCTCGGTGCAAGACGTGGCCATGGATTTGAAGCTCTCGGTGCAAGACATGGCCGTGGGTTTGAGACTCTTGGTGCAAGACGTGGCCGTGGATTTGTGGCTCTCGGTGCAAGACGTGGCCGTGAGTTGAGGTTTTAGTGCAAGGCAACTGACCTGGTTGCATGCCATTGAGAGCTCCTGTCTATACATCAGCACTGACACTATCAGTGTACACTCACTGACACTATCAGTGTACACTCATTGACACTATCAGTGTACACTTACTGACACTATCAGTGTACACTTACTGACACTATCAGTGTACACTTACTGACACTATCAGTGTACACTTACTGACACTATCAGTGTACGCTCACTGACACTATCAATGTACACTCACTGACACTATCAGTGTACACTCACTGCCACTATCAGTGTACGCTCACTGACACTATCAGTGTACACTCACTGAAACTATCAGTGTACACTCACTGACACTATTAGTGTACACTCACTGACACTATCAGTGTACACTCACTGACACTATCAGTGTACACTCACTGACACTATCAGTGTACGCTCACTGACACTATCAGTGTACACTCACTGACACTATTAGTGTACACTCACTGACACTATCAGTGTACACTCACTGACACTATTAGTGTACACTCACTGACACTATCAGTGTACGCTCACTGACACTATCAGGGTACACTCACTGACACTATCAGTGTACACTCACTGACACTATTAGTGTACACTCACTGACACTATAAGTGTACACTCACTGACACTATAAGTGTACACTCACTGACACTATCAGTGTACACTCACTGACACTATTAGTGTACACTCACTGACACTATTAGTGTACACTCACTGACACTATTATTGTACACTCACTGACACTATTAGTGTACACTCACTGACACTATAAGTGTACACTCACTGACACTATCAGTGTACACTCACTGACACTATTAGTGTACACTCACTGACACTATTAGTGTACACTCACTGACACTATTAGTGTACACTCACTGACACTATTAGTGTACACTCACTGACACTATTAGTGTACACTCACTGAGCTCAGACGTCGTGATGTTCGCTATCCAGTAAACGCAACGTGCACCATATTGTGATGTGTAGTTGTTTTACTTTGTTAATTTTATTATTACTGACACTGAGATACAGGGTTGTCACTTAATATCAGAACGGTTCCAAACATCACACAAGGGGTAACTACATTTTACAAGTTGTCGTCCATGCCGGGTTTTTCTACAACCATTTCCAGTAAAATCAGCCTGGATGACACATTCTAATGTTTGTTCTGTTGTGTGTCACTTTTGCCGTGAATTTACAAAATGTAATTACTTATATAATTATGGAATTGCATAGTGGTGTCAGCTTATTTGGAGTACTGAGGCATACATTCTATTGCATGCAGTCTACGTTTGTTAAATATAATGGTATACTAAACTTGTAGTTACATTTGGCATATATACATAGCCGTGCCAAAACACATCAACGTTTAACTTTGGATTTATGAACAGAAGTGAGGAATTATCTTTAAACCAACCCACATATAATTGTTAACTTGAAACTATCCCAGTTCAATTTCAAACAAAACAGCATATGTGGTGTTTATGTGTAATTGAATTCGCTAATGCCTAGTTGCTATAATATTTTTTCAGATATAACAAAAGAATCACGTGTGTATGTAATGTGTTCTATACAACGGACGACTGTCCAACACAGATACATATTTTAAAAAAATTATTACTGATAGCTTAAACATACTTGAGATCTACCTTGCATACAAAACAACGTGAGAACAAATATAAAACATGCTTTTGAACGTTTTGTTGTGTCAACAATATAACGCCACTTCTCACACATTGGCGACGTATCGTCTACGTCTCCTAACATATTTAGATATCCCATAACCCATCCATAGGACATTAATTACTATCTCTCGATCACAACAGAAGCCTATCCCTTGGAATAGACAACTCCCTCGGCACAACAAGAACGTCCGACCAATGCAATCACCGGCGCCCCGCCGCAGTGACATGACAGTCGTGTAGGCAGCCCAGAGGAAGCTGTGCACACTGAGACACTGCCAGCGACAGAACCTAAATATTGCTTCCTTATTAATGATCAGGTCTAGGTGCAAGCAGTTGCCTGATGAGCGAAC
>OZ023208.1:68670479-68827979 GCA_963995525.1 Escarpia spicata
GCATATGAAGTGGAGAACAGGGTAGACTAGAAAGTACTCATCATTTTCCCTGAAGACAATAATTCATAAATGAATATATCCAGAACAAATGATCAACACATTTGTGTTAATGTTGACAGTGTGAATATATTGTGGACATCAAAAAATGTAATTGACAGATCATGCATGCACCTTCAGAAGAATAAGATTAAAATTGTGAATTCTGTGAATAACAGACGTGGGCGAAGATATTTGTTTTCATCACTTACAAAAATAAACGACAAGAAACCAACGCGTCTACCAACTGAGCTAGCGACATCAACAAAATTCACTGACTGATTTAAGTTATGATAAATTGTACAACTCCTCCTTCATATATCGATATTCTAGTTATATTATGAGATTATACAGGTTACTTTCTGTAACTTGATACAATATCTGTTTGCTATGTATGTTTATTGATGTAGATTATCTCCCATGGGTTGCAATCGATATAATTATTCTGAAAACGAGCCGAAACTCGGCGAAAACCAGGTCGACTTTGTAGGCCCATTCGCATTAATTGTTTTGAATAAAATTGGATTCATGTGGAACCGTAAGGTAACTGCTTGTTCCTCTATGATGACTAGTGTTTGTTTTACATCGGAATATTGCATAATAACTCATTTTATAATCGTTTCGACCCAAAAATTATCCTTGTAAACATGCTAGCTCTGAATGCATGAAAACGGTCGCGGCCTGATGCACGTATATATAGGTGACGTCACGATACCACGTGATCACCGAGCTCATTAAATTTTAATTTTCCGCAGGAATCGCTACACAGACAGGTTTAAAATCGAATTTATGTTACAAATGTATTTTTCTGTATTGTTTGTTAATGTTAAACTTTGTGTACACATAGAAAATGGATTTTAGCTAATGCTTATTTTTATTTCCTTTAAAACAAGTTATGTAACGAGTCGAGAGAAAGGTAGGTACACTACTTACCCACTATTCTACTGTCACTAGTAACACTACTAACAGACTAATCAATATTTGCTGCAACTGCAATAATTGCTACCTAAGCAAGGACGTTGGGACGTTAAACATGTATCTTTTCGGGATGTTTTTCTGTGTATTTCAGCGATAACACGGGCTGCATCTGAGCCACTCTGCGCAGACTATATAACTAGTCTGACTATGTGGCAATTCGTCACCGTCAGTGTGAATCGTGAATGTGATTATCATTGATATTTTATTATGTAGGCGGCACCTACCTTTGTGTAGAGTTCGGAAAGCGACATGATTTGTAGTACACGGTCTATATGATATAATATGCTACGGACATATTCGTGGTTGCTGTGATCCTACTGCCAAATAATCGGCAACATTAGTCAACAAACTTCTGTCACTACCGCTTTAACGGCCATCATACAACTCTCGCGAGAAACACCTGCTCCAGTCTCGGTCATCCGGAGTCCGTCAGGCGGCGCCATCGTCTGTCGGTTGTTGCCATTACCCACTATGTGGCGCCACTAAGCCGCAAAGACGACACTGCCCAAGGGCAAGGGAAAAGAGGCGACACTCGTCATTATAATAATGAATTATTTTTTGATATTGTTATTTTGATTGTACCAGCTGTAGGAATATATGCATAAGGGATTTCTGGTAATCTTAATTTAGGTGACTCCTACGATAACGACCAGTTTTTATCTATTAGTAAGAATCTCCCGTCTCACAAAGCAATTGTTTTTCTTTGTTTTTTTGTTGCAAAATGTATTATTTTGTTGATTATTTATTAATTTTCATTATATAGTTTACAATATATATGTATGTCTATCATTTACATTGCATTTTAATGTCATTTTTTTGTTTTTTTTGTTAGTACCAACGAAGTTATCCTTATATCAACAGCTCCACTCTCACAACTTGTTTATAACATCAAAACCGGAAAAAATATTATAGTGATTTCTAGTATAATTCTCAAAAAAATTCACAATTCTGCGAAACTGAGAAATATAATGCAATTATTTTGGAAAACAATAACATGATAAATGTATTAAATTAAATCAAGAATCGTGACCGCAGGACACGTAGCATTGTAGTCCTGGGCAAATATATAATAAAATTATGATATCTCTCTACCAACAACTGAATACTAAGACCGTGTACACATGTGTCCTCTATAACATCATTGTAGCGTGAACATGATCAATTTGATGGACGGCAATAATAGTTCGCTTTAGTAAACACATGAGTGAGGCTACCAGAGACGGAGTGAACAGCGGATAGAGACTAGGCATATATAAAACAACTACGGGTTTAGAATAATTTAGAATAAACAACTAGTAGTCTTGCATGCTTAAATTCCATATAACTACGTCTTTATTACAGTTTAATCTGGGGCTATGTCATTATTAGCCAACATTCTTGGCGAAACGTCCATCCATTAGTATGCTTTAGTTAAGCGGTTCTTAACCCCTGGGTCGCCACCAATAATTGGGTCGTCAAGCCATTTTGAGTGGGTCGCCAAGAGTCTCCAGCAACTATCCGAACTTTCCTGTATTTTCAGCCTTTTCATTTTCCAGATGCATGCAAAAACCTATGCCAAATATTGCATGAATTTGAAACGCCGTGCAATATAATATCAGACGGTGTGAATGCTCTATTGGAAAAATGGTTCACTTCGTATCAAAGCCTTCAAAATACACTTCCAGAGAAGATAATATCGCATTAATCAACATGTCCAGGCATATTAGATGATCACCTTATTGTCTTCAGTGTGGTGTATGGAAGCACAATATACATCGAACATACTCGAAATCTTACGATCTTCCCAACTCCTTCCCCCAAGTGTGCTTTTGGTTTACAAGAGATGTACTCTTTCTACGTCGATAAATCAGTGCTGATTTGGTTGGACCTCCATGTTTAGGTAGAAAACTTAATAAACGTTCCCATTTCTTATTAATTTATGTTATACCTCTTTATTTAACCGCTGACTATTTGATCATTTAATTTACATATAGTTAATCTAAGGCATGGGTCGCCATGCAAGTCCCGTGACCGACATTTGGGTCGCAGCACAAACAGGTTAAGAACCACTGATTTAGTTAGATAATTGGTCATCTAGCGATGAATTATGCGAATCTGATGCTCCAAATATATTTCAGAGCTGGTCCATTTCAAGACGCTACAACATCGAAACTCACAAACATAATTACAAATATAACGAGACATGTTTCGTTTTCAAATAGTCAACACATAGCAACAACTGTAGGCCTACCGGTGAGCGGAACAAGACGCATCAGAAAACTTAATTCGGATGTGTAACATAATAATAATATTATATCGTGTTCATTTTGATGATTCAATCAACTGTGTGTGTGTGTGTATGTGTGTGTGTGTGTGTGTGTGTGTGTGTGTGTGTGTGTGTGTGTGTGTGTGTGTGTGTGTGTGTGTGTGTGTGTGTGTGTGTGTGTGTGTGTGTGTGTGTGTGTGTGTGTGTGTGTGTGTGTGTGTGTGTGTGTGTGTGTGAGTGCGTGGGTGCGTCCGTGTACACATGTGTGCCGTGTTGACTCATGAGAGCTGATGGATGACGCTTCCAAGTATCGTCTATCTGACAGTTCGTGACTTATTTATGTAAATATGTGGTGCCTATTTGAAATATGTCCTCAATGACCTTGTTCGACATACGCATCCGCTATTTTTAAAGATAGCGTGGCGGCCATCAAAACTAGTGTCCCAGTACCTACTGAACTATGCCATCTAGAGCCGTAACATTGGTGGCAAAATATAAATATGTGGACAGCGCTTTAAACGTAATCAAGTGTTTTGCATTTGACCTTCGTTGACATTCATATCAGCCATTTAAAATGGCGACCGTTAAAACCAATCTTTTCCACATCTTAAGTTGTAAGTGTTATAGTTCTTAAGATATGGAAAATATTAGTATTGACGGTCGCAATTTTTTTAATGGCGGATATGAATGTCGACGAAGGTCAAATGTAAAACATTTGATTACGTTTATATTGCTGTCCATTCCATACACCAATATTACAGCTCTATGTGGCATATTTCATAAGATATAGGGTCATTAGTTTTGACGGTCGTCATCTTTTAAAATGGTGGATGCGTATGTCGGACTAGATTAATGATAACATATTTGAAATCGGTACACCCGAAAACCTATATTTTGAGCCCAAGATTACCATCTATGAGACGCAGTTCTTAAAATGGGGAAAACTAGTTTTTCATTTTTTTAATGGCCGCCAATGGCGTCCAGGGCAAATGTGTAGAGATGCCCCGGTGTCTAAATATATTTGTATTTGTGAGTTCTAATCATGTGCCAAGTTTCGTGCTTTTGTGAAAAAGTGTATGATTCGTCAAACTAATGCAGTTGTCGGCTGTACTAAGTCGGCGCAGGAAGAGCTATCCAGTGCGTCACTTCCGGTTTCTCAAAATAAGTAGACGGTAGGAGGTTGGCTATGGTGTGTGTGTCGGGTGTTTTCTACATCTGCCCATGTAGGTAGACTAAGTGGCATACCGAACCCATTACTACGGCCATTAGCCCATTCAGCAACGTTTCTCCACGTGTTGGATTATATTACTTTTATTATTATGCCTAATAGAAAAGTAGTGAACACCTAGAATGGTCTGTGTTTGTTGGTAAGAATAAATGTTTGTATAAAATAATACTTTGCAAAATGCAGCTACAGAATTGAACAAGACTGTTGTGTGCTAACATACGTAATCGGTAAGCTTCGGATTACGTGCGTGTGCTACTACTTCTCTGTCGAATAGGTCTACAATAAAACTAATAACGGAATGCAAGTCGCAAAGGTACCATTTGATATTTATTTCACGGTTCGAATTATTGCATTTATCCCATTCAGACTCAGTGGTATGACCTATGTTCTCTATCGCCGCGATCGGTGATCGTACGTTTCAGATAACATAACTTTGAACGCGATCGCCCAGTCATAACGTAACAGAAAAGTTCCAGTAATACCAGTTCCAGTAGTAACAGAAAAGTTCCAGTAGTAACAAGTGTGATCGTGAAATCTGTATTGTACGGCGCGTATTGCTTGCGTGTGTAATACAAGAAAAGACGTACGTACGTACGTCTTTTCTTTTCTTTCTTTTATAATATATATATACTGTATATAAATATATATATATAATTATATGTATATATATATATATATATGCACACACATATTTCACGATCACACTCGTTGAATTATTACGGGAACTATTCTGTTACGTTATGACGCGGAATATATCCAATTATAAAATGTATTACGTTTGAAGACGAGTACATCAAATGTGACCTCCTCGTTTTTAAAGGGAGATAGGCATCTTTTCGAGCCTATGCATCTAAAAATGTTAATAAAAACTAACCATTAGTAACTACAATCAATACTATTATGCCAGCAGTTTACTAGAATAACCCTGTTGAAGACACATACTTTAAATTGCACAGACAGCGTCATTGCGATAGAAAGCCTGACGTCACCAATGCGTACTCTTCCCAAAGCGCCAAACGCCAAACTGAAAATATTGGGTCTACTCTAGTCTGCGTCGCCGAATTTGTTTTGGCGCTGTAACTACTAAGAATGTTACGTCCACGTGGTGCACTGTGTGGCATTATAACACTTGTTACAAAATAACTCTGAATGTAGGGTATACAAGAAACCAACACATGAGCTGGTATATTCATAATATATAAATATATATATATATATATATATATATATATATATACATATATATATATGTTTATATATATATATGTATATATATATATATATATATGCATTCGACGCGTCACCTCAGCATTAATATCAAAGTTATTGATGAAGCATCGTCGGGACGTGTTTCAATATATCAGACGTCGGGAATTGTAAGGTTTCACTAAAATGTCCCACTTTGAAAGTAAATTATAAGTAAATCACAGCACGACACTGTTGGTTATAGTTTCAAATGGTTAGATTGTGTTAACTATTACATTTTCAGGTGTATACCCACTCGATTTCCTTTTGTTTCACTTTAAAGATGAGTACATTGTACTATCAGTGATTACCATCATCATTCGTGACATGAGATGCGACATGAGATGATAGTATATGTGAGACCTGATACCAGCTGCAGCGGAAACACTGGCAACATATGAATGACGACAAGCACACTATTCTCTAGGCCATGCTGCTGTTCAGTTTCGAAGAACAGTTACAAGGGATATGCCCATTAGATCACATCGTTCAACATTTCGTTGGTAGACGGCGCTACAGTAAGTATTTCTATTTCGATAAGCGCCGCGCCAGAAATATTTCATCGAACGACGGGAGGGGGGTTTAGGCTTAAACTCATTGGTGCGGCTTACGTCACTGGTCGACATGTCGAGTTTGCGTTAGCGTTGTCACAGTGAATGGCCTTTTTACAGTTGAGTGATTCCTTAGTAAACCACAGCCGTGTTGCCCGAAGGCATAGTTCTTGAACACGCGGCTTTCTGCTGTGCCACACATTAGCATTGCCGTCAACTATGTGTTGGCCGCGCGGTTAGTCAACCAGACCCACGAGTTAGGAGCCCCGTTATGTTAGCCCCGAGTGACCCGGATATTGGCTGTGTCGAAGTGGGTCATTGCTTCACGTGGGCGATCGTTGCACAAACTGTGGGACTATTACACGCGTCGCCGCGTGCCCCACCAATCAATGCTCAACATTGTCAAGGCTAACAATCAAGTCTTTCAGGACACAACTAAGCGTCTCCACAAAACCCTTCTCCAAGTTAAGTAGTTCTAATAACACGGAGCGCGTATTGATTATTTTGTCCCTGCAAGATCCACCTGTGATATTAAACATTTAATGAGCACATCTGTTCGACAATGTCGTTCCTTAATGACAGTATGGGGGTTGCGAAATTCACGGGGGCAACTACTTTATCAAAGCGGAAAATCAACACCTCGAATATTAATTGTTTATCAATTAAAACATAAACCTCGTAATCGTGTTCTGGGGTAACAACATTTCACTCTGCTTGTGTCATGCAGCATAAGGAGAGTGAACCGGTGATGACGTCAAGCTGATATTGAGTCAGAAGAATGCCACGTCATTCCACAATGATTACACTGAAGCAAGCCTACCGAGTAACGATAGAGGGCCGACTAGAACGACGAGTGAGAGAAAGGAGGGAGATACACAGTTCGACCCTGCCGACAACAGAGTGTAGGCGTCTAGTGACAAAACAGCGGTCGTGTTGCCGCGGAGGTTCGCAGCGACACACGTGTATGTGGCGACGCCTGGCGTAAGACCTGCGCGTGACGTCATGTGTACGACGCCGACGGTGACGTGACGAGTTCTGTCGGCGGACACTGGCGACACTCCGAGACGGCGGCCGTCGGAGGTGTACCAGCTGATCGTGGGCGGAGGGTCGCCGTGAGCACTACACCGCAGAGGGACGTATTTTGCCTCCGTCGTCGCCTGAGACACTGACACGTTGCTAGGAGCCTCGCACGTCATCTTCTTGCCGGCCACCGCCCGCAGGTCGGCGTCGAAGGGCGTCTTGCAGCGGACGTCGCCGAACACAAGGTTTTTGTGGTCGGTCAGCCATGACTGGAACCAGCGCAGCTCACAGTTGCAGTGAAGTACGTTGTCGGCGAGGAAGAGACGACCGAGTCTCGAGAAGACGGGAGACAGACTCTCCGGCAGCGTGCTGATGTTGTTGTTCGTCACGTGCAGTTGCGTCAGGTGCGTGAGACCGGCGAAGAAACTGCCGTTGAGGTTCGAGAAGTCCGTGCTACCCAGTCGCAGAGTACGTACCTCCTTGAGACCCGGCAGCAGGCGGAAGTCGATGGAGCCGACGGAGTTTCCCTCTAGTGCCAAGTCAGTGGTGCTGACGTGTTGAAGGAAGGTGACATCAGTTATGCCGTTGTCGTTGAGGTTGAGGTGGTCGAAGGAAAAGCCCCTGAAGAGGTCGGGACTGAGGGACAGCGGCCGCCGGTTGTTCCGTAGCAAGAGTTCAGTGAGACTGCCCTGGAGCGTGCGTAGAGACAGCAGCGACTCGTCCGATAGACTGCTATTGTATAGATACAGCTGCCGAACCTTGGCACCGGCAAACGCCTTCAACGACACGTTCCTCAGTACCGGGTTCTGCTCTATCGACAACTTGTGCAGTTCGACGCCTTGGAACGCGAAGTCTTCGACCACGTGGATAGGGTTCTTATCAAGTTTGAGCGTGCGCAGTGCAAACAGACCAATGAACGAGTACGCTTGGATGCGACTGAGGCGGTTCAATTGCAGGTTGAGCATCTTGATGCTGTGCAAGCCCTTGAAGGCGTTCGGTTCGATCGTCTCGATACCGCACTGTGTGAGGGTGAACGACTCGAGGGACATGAGCCGAATGAACTCGCCGTTCCGCAGCACCTGGATATGATGACCCTGCAACAGAGACCCGGATATAATGACACTGCAACAGAGACCCGGATGTGACGACCCTGCAACAGAGACGCAGATGTGACGACCCGGCAACAGAGACCCGGGTATGATGACCTTACAACAAAAATCTGGATGTGATGACCCTGCAAGAACCAATGTGATACCACAGTGTGTAAAAAAGCAAAGCGAAAAGGCAAAGTTTAAATACGGCATCGATTAACCTACATACACAATAACAATCAACATCAATAAGTTTTCAACATCGGGATGGCTTGGTGTCCCAGGGTTGTGAGAAGTTAAGACCACATCAGGATAAATGTGCCAGTGGTGTTTTCGGTTGGTTATTCCCGAGGTGAGAGCCCCAAACACTAGCAGACGATGGTGGTATATAGAGGCAAGTAGAGTTCCGGGGTGTCTAAGGATATACGGCGCCAAAGTTACTGACCTTTATGTATAGTTTCCGGTTGTCTAAATGATATAGAGAACCAATCTTACTGACTTTCATGTACAGTTTTAGAGAGTATAAGTACATAGAGAGTCAATGTTACTGACCATCATGTAGAGTTCCCGGATGTCTAAGGACATAGAGAGTCAATTTTACTGACCTTCAAGTAGAGTTCCCGGATGCCTAAGGGCCTAGAGAGTCAACGTTACCGACCTTCAAGTAGAGTTCCCGGATGCCTAAGGGCCTAGAGAGTCAACGTTACCGACCTTCAAGTAGAGTTCCCGGATGCCTAAGGGCCTAGAGAGTCAACGTTACCGACCTTCAAGTAGAGTTCCCGGATGCCTAACGACATAGAGAGTCAATGTTAATGACCTTCATGTAGAGTTCCCGGATGTTTAAGGACATAGAGAGTCAATGTTACTGACCTTCATGTACAGTTCCCGTATGTCTAAGGACACAGAGAGTCAATGTTACTGACCTTCATGTACAGTTCCCGGATGTCTAAGGACATACAGAATCAATGTTACCGACCATCATGTAGAGTTCCCGGATGTCTAAGGACATAGAGAGCCAATGTTACTGACCTTCATGTAGATTGATTGGGTGTTCACGGGTACGTCTGAGGGGACTCTCGTGAAGTTTCTGTCCACGCACAACATCGACGTTGATCTGTCTCTCTCCTTGCATTTGCAGCCGTCTGGACACGGACTGACCGCGAAGTGACCACTGGCCAGCATGGACACGAGGACAAGACGCCAGACGAGGGAAGACGCCATCGTTCTCTTGGAGCTGTGGCGACAAATACGTGTTCGTATAAAACACCTCTCAAGCACAGTCGACATATCGTGTAGCAAGCGGGCGGGCGGGCGGGCGGGCGGGCGGGCGGGCGGGCGGGCGGGCGGGCGGACGGACATAAAGATATACACACACAAGGACAAGCGTTCTTCATTTGACCCATAATGTTGTATTATTATCAGATCCATCCACAACAAGACAGACTGACGGACCAAACACGTAAAGAAAGCACCCGTGACGCGGCGGCAGGATGCGTTGCTAGGAGGCACTGTGCAAGAACATTCACTTGCCCACCGACCCGACTAGTTCCTCTCGGGATATGTCAAGTGACAACAAAACGCAGATATTCACTCATGAATACACTCGGCGTCTGTCGAAACGTCAGATCCTCCACTGAGCTCATACCTGGACTGGGACAATGGCGACAAGAACATTAAGCGCCTTGGCGACGACACGGTCGGGTGATCGAGGTAACTGCCCTAGGGTAAACAGCGAGTTGTGACCTGTCTGCTGCGAGAGAAGTCTCAGGCCAGGCTGACTGAACATTGGCACACGGCTGAGGTAATCAAAGCGTACACGGCAGATAATAAACAACGGCGTGTTGTTTACATAATATTTATACACTTACGTACATCCCGCAAAGTTGAAGACTTGTGACCGCGTTGGTGCATATGTCACTGTAGTGTCCCACATGTCACATCAGTGCCACGTGTCCCAAGTCACAGTGGTCTCACAAGTTATAGTTGTGTCATATGTCACAGTAACGTTACATGCCACAACTAATCGTGTCACACATTGGTATCACTTGTCGTGATAGTGTCCACGTAAAGTAGTGCACCATGCCACCGTAGTGTCCCATGTCACGCAAATGTCACGAGTTGCCCTAATGTCACATGTCAATAGTGTCACATGTCAGAGTAGTGTCACATCTCACAGTAATGTCAAATTTCGCCATAAATCGTGTCACATGTCACGCTACTATCACATGTCGAAATAGTGTCACAATATTGTCCCATGTCACAGTATGTCACAAGTCGCAGTAGTGTCACAAGTCACACCAGTGTCGCATGTCACAGTAGTAACACACGTCGCCGGACCAGGAATATCTCGGCTCATGCGATATGCTAAGCGTGTACTCTTCATTATTTGACAGTTGTTTCAGACAGACTCGTAAGAAATTCGTTGCTGTAGCGTGTCTATCATCACCACACCGCTTGCAAAGCAGTTTTATGGCCATAACAATAACATTTACCCTACCGCTACATTAATAAAAACGGAAATATTGTAGATGTTTCAAACAACTGCAACGAAAGAGTTTAACAGGACACACCTCCATCTATTCTTCACCAGAACGAAATAAAAGAACCGTGCCTTGCGTGCAGGACCACTTATCCAACGTCCTTGATGTGTTTAAATTAATTTAATGTTACCGTATATATCTGGTTACAAATATTCACATTATATCGTTTAATGGATCTTATATTTGGTTACAGCTGTCACATAGCTCCAACAGCTGTCACGTAGATCCAACAGTTGTCACGTAGATCCAACAGCTGCGGACAAACATAATGTCCAAGTGTTCAAGGAATCATGTGACTGGTCGAACCAATAGGCTATTTTTCTGTCATGTGCAGTAAATACATGAGAGTCGCTCAAGAAACATTCAAATGAACTAGATAATGGTTGAAATATGGTAAAACGCTGTGGTTCATTACAACATTCCACAGAACGAATGTGCGCACGTTCCACACTGATCCACAATCACATCGTGGAAGTCTTTCAAAGAAAGTAAACCCTGAGTGACTTGCTGGCACCGCAAACAGGATGTGGATATTAAATAAAACTGGTGCACACGCACACACGCACGCACACACGCATATATATATACAGACGCATGCATACATCGAACGGGTATTACTTTCTGCAGGATATATATGTAGTACTATGTACATCGTTTTATGTTTAGCGCCTACACGGTGTGCTGCACGCTATGTACTGTAGGATATATATGTAGTACTATGTACATCGTTTTATGTTTAGCGCCTACACGGTGTGCTGCACGCTATGTACTGCAGGATATATATGTAGTACTATGTACATCGTTTTATGTTTAGGGCCTACTCGGTGTGCTGCTCGCTATGTACTGCAGGATATATATGTAGTACTATGTACATCGTTTTATGTGTAGGGCCTACACGGTGTGCTGCACGATATGTACTGTAGGATATATATGTAGTACTATGTACATCGTTTTATGTTTAGGGCCTACTCGGTGTGCTGCACGCTATGTACTGTAGGATATATATGTAGTACTATGTACATTGTTTTATGTTTAGGGCCTACTCGGTGTGCTGCACGCTATGTACTGTAGGATATATATGTAGTACTATGTACATCGTTTTATGTTTAGGGCCTACTCGGTGTGCTGCATGCTATGCACTGTAGGATATATATGTAGTACTATGTACATCGTTTTATGTTTAGGGCCTACTCGGTGTGCTGCACGCTATGTACTGTAGGATATATATGTAGTACTACGTACATCGTTTTATGTTTAGCGCCTACACGGTGTGCTGCACGCTATGTACTGCAGGATATATATGTAGTACTACGTACATCGTTTTATGTTTAGGGCCTACTCGGTGTGCTGCACGCTATGCACTGTAGGATATATATGTAGTACTATGTACATCGTTTTATGTTTAGCGCCTACTCGGTGTGCTGCACGCTATGTACTGCAGGATATATATGTAGTACTATGTACATCGTTTTATGTTTAGGGCCTACTCGGTGTGCTGCACGCTATGTACTGCAGGATATATATGTAGTACTATGTACATCGTTTTATGTTTAGCGCATACACGGTGTGCTGCACGCTATGTACTGTAGGATATATATGTAGTACTATGTACATCGTTTTATGTTTAGCGCCTACACGGTGTGCTGCACGCTATGTACTGCAGGATATATATGTAGTACTATGTACATCGTTTTATGTTTAGGGCCTACTCGGCGTGCTGCTCGCTATGTACTGCAGGATATATATGTAGTACTATGTACATCGTTTTATGTGTAGGGCCTACACGGTGTGCTGCACGCTATGTACTGTAGGATATATATGTAGTACTATGTACATCGTTTTATGTTTAGGGCCTACTCGGTGTGCTGCACGCTATGTACTGTAGGATATATATGTAGTACTATGTACATTGTTTTATGTTTAGGGCCTACTCGGTGTGCTGCACGCTATGTACTGTAGGATATATATGTAGTACTATGTACATCGGTTTATGTTTAGGGCCTACTCGGTGTGCTGCATGCTATGCACTGTAGGATATATATGTAGTACTATGTACATCGTTTTATGTTTAGGGCCTACTCGGTGTGCTGCAGGCTATGTACTGTAGGATATATATGTAATACTACGTATATCGTTTTATGTTTAGCGCCTACACGGTGTGCTGCACGCTATGTACTGCAGGATATATATGTAGTACTATGTACATCGTTTTATGTGTAGGGCCTACACGGTGTGCTGCACGCTATGTACTGCAGGATATGTATATAGTACTATGTACATCGTTTTATGTTTAGCGCCTACTCGGTGTGCTGCACGCTATGCACTGTAGGATATATATGTAGTACTATGTACATCGTTTTATGTTTAGCACCTACTCGGTGTGCTGCACGCTATGTACTGCAGGATATATATGTAGTACTATGTACATCGTTTTATGTTTAGGGCCTACTCGGTGTGCTGCACGCTATGTACTGCAGGATATATATGTAGTACTATGTACATCGTTTTATGTTTAGCGCCTACACGGTGTGCTGCACGCTATGTACTGTAGGATATATATGTAGTACTATGTACATCGTTTTATGTTTAGCGCCTACACGGTGTGCTGCACGCTATGTACTGCAGGATATATATGTAGTACTATGTACATCGTTTTATGTTTAGGGCCTACTCGGCGTGCTGCTCGCTATGTACTGCAGGATATATATGTAGTACTATGTACATCGTTTTATGTGTAGGGCCTACACGGTGTGCTGCACGCTATGTACTGTAGGATATATATGTAGTACTATGTACATCGTTTTATGTTTAGGGCCTACTCGGTGTGCTGCACGCTATGTACTGTAGGATATATATGTAGTACTATGTACATTGTTTTATGTTTAGGGCCTACTCGGTGTGCTGCACGCTATGTACTGTAGGATATATATGTAGTATTATGTACATCGTTTTATGTTTAGGGCCTACTCGGTGTGCTGCATGCTATGCACTGTAGGATATATATGTAGTACTATGTACATCGTTTTATGTTTAGCGCCTACACGGTGTGCTGCACGCTATGTACTGTAGGATATATATGTAGTACTATGTACATCGTTTTATGTTTAGGGCCTACTCGGTGTGCTGCATGCTGTGTACTGTAGGATATATATGTAGTACTATGTACATCGTTTTATGTTTAGGGCTTACTCGGTGTGCTGCTCGCTATGTACTGTAGGATATATATGTAGTACTATGTACATCGTTTTATGTTTAGGGCCTACTCGGTGTGCTGCACGCTATGTACTGTAGGATATATATATATAGTATTATGTACATCGTTTTATGTTTAGGGCCTACTCGGTGTGCTGCACGCCATATACTGCAACATACGTAGTTTTTTTAATGAAGACATTCCAACGATTGTCTTGTCCTCTTTTTGTGTACACCATTGTACCGATATGGCGCACAAACCAGTAATAACTCAAAGATTGTCCTGTCCTCTTTTTGTGAACAAAAAGTACCGATATGGCGCACACCAGTCCCCATTAAATTTCAAAAGACCCCTTTCACCATTAATCAAACGTTTGACAATAACATCATAGTCAAATGGACGACGTTTACTACTACTAGGCCAAACAGTATTAATCCAGACTGAATAAGCCAAAGCATAATTACATTTTAGAACTGCGCTTTAACGTGGCTCATTGTTTTCATAAGCGGTTTATTACACCTTCATAGCGGCCACCGTGTAGCATATTCTCCTGGCGAGCGCGGTGATGCGGTAGCCCGGACTGACCGAATGAGTTATCGACTCTTATGTTACTCTTTGACATTTAGTGGCTCATCGCTTTCGAGGGCCTAGGGCGGACCCTGTTACGTGCTTGGTGAACACTCTAGAGCGCCGCATTGACACGGTATACACGGCGGCACACGCCAAGACACACATTCCAGCTTACATAAGTGTACACATAGTTAGTGTAACACTAGCTATGTACAATGTAGTGTACACATCGGCTTTAGTATAGTTACTGAATCTATACGCTGCACGGGACAATATTAGTCGTTGTTATATTTACCTGGTTTGACAGGGACACTTTACAAAATATAATTTACTTAGTCTCATACTACTGTACAGGCACGCACCACGGTTGATTGGAGGGGGGGGGGGGGGGCGTTTGTGTTCAACGACTGAAGATTCAAAAAATAATCTAAGAGATTTCGGCCGGAGCCACTCCGTTACGCCGCTGGTGGGCATGAAATCGGAAGGCAACGGGGGAGAGAGAGTGGGTAGGTGGTGATCTAAAATGTTTTCTTCGAAACTTCACGATTTTAAATCAAGTGGAGCTAGTTCCGCCGAGCGCCCCCAACGCACTCCTGCCTACGGACCTGCAATAGTGTGCATCGCCAGGTTGTATAGTCTTTGTTCAGTTGTCAACATATAAATTTTCATTTTATAACTGTTCCTCATGTTGTCAATGTAAGCCTAAATATGACCGATGCCATCCTGAAAAACCTCCGCGTGTCAGTCTGCTACATCTGTGTGTGTGTGTGTGTGTGTGTGTGTGTGTGTGTGTGTGTGTGTGTGTGTGTGTGTGTGTGTGTGTGTGTGTGTGTGTGTGTGTGTGTGTGTGTGTGTGTGTGTGTGTGTGTGTGTGTGTGTGTGTGTGTGTGTGTGTGTGTGTGTGTGTGTGTGTGTGTGTGTGTGTGTGTGTGTGTGTGTATCACACACACACACACATATATATTTATTTATCTATATATAATATTAGTATGTATATCAATGGCAACAAAGAAATTTCGATGCATATTGAGAAAAATGTAAGGCAACGCTCGACATCAAGCAAATGACACTGCCGGTCATGGCTATAAGCCCTCGTCGGTAAGACTATATACATGACGCACCTCGATAACATTCTATGAGACAACATACACATGCCAGTGAGCCTAGGCAGGGTTACTGTCGACAAGCAAACTTGCGATAAGGACAGTTTAGCAGTGATCGACTCTCTGTGACGACACATACAAGTTGGCCTACGCGTAACCATGGCGATGTAACATCATACGATACGGCCTCGGGCGTTACACTCCGGTGTATATTCAAGTGTTACTTTTAGGCCCTACACTTGAACGGTACACCCAGGTGTTACACTCGAACGGTACACCCAGGTGTTACACTCGAACGGTACACACAGGTGTTACACTCGAACGGTACACTCATGTGTTACGAACGATACACACAGGTATTATTCAGGTGTTACACTTGGACAAAAGCTACATTCGGGTGTTACACTCGGACGTTACATTCAGGTGTTACACTCAGTCGGAAGCGTAACTCGGGTGTTACACTCGGACGTTGCATTTGAACATTACATTCCGGTGTTATACTCGGGTGCTACCCAGCGAGTATTATACTCGGACGCTACACTCAGACCTGTGCTGCACCTGCGCGGCGGTAGACGAGCACCGATAGCCCGGCCTCACCACGACCCAGGCCTCGCCGCACCATCTACGGCTGCGGGCCTCGTACGGGCGGCCGGCTCAACTTACGGCTCCACCTACTCCACGCAGTCAGAATGACTCAACATGAGTGTCAATAAACGACTGGATGTTGCCATTGTTCCGCAGTGACGACTCGAGGCGACACAAGACATTGTCTAGTGTTGTTACTTACCGGCCGTCTTCGGACACCGACACAGACGAGTGTAACTGGCTGTGAGTCGGCGCGAATAGGCCGGCCAGTGAAATGGGCCTGCGACTGCGCGGGTGGGTGAGGTGGCTACGGGCGCGGGGGTGTCGGCGGTGACTCAGTTGCCGCGAGCCGCGTCCACAAAGGTTAGCTAGCTACGCGTGGTTTACTGACAGAAGACATCTAGCTATCTGACAGAATACTGAGGGCGGCCTCATTCCAATATTACATATTTCTGGTGAACGATGGCTATAGTTATCGTATCTGAACACAGCATTAATGCAGACGTACGGCGATGATTGAATGAGTTCACGATGATTACACAACTCTAGCTGCCGCTTCGGTTGCGTCACAAGTGTTTTGACATGTGTGGACTTAAATCATTTTTTCTTCATAAATGCTGGTCTTAAACTACAAATGTAGCGACTTTTCAGCGCAGAAAGAAATTTATGGGAAATGGAAAACTGGTTATTCAAAGAAACGTTTGGAAGGCAATTATTTTTTTTTCAAAACTCTAACAGAAAAAACACACAACACTTGAACACTAACTGATTGATAAGCAAAGGTGTAGCAGTGCTACCGGAAGTACTCGGGCCCAACTCGCTGCGAAGCAACGAGTGGGGGACGAAGCGTTGAGCGGGGGTGTGTAGATTCCCCGACATCACAAGTTTTGACGAAGTGCTAACAAAATGATGCACCAAAATTGTGTTTTTTTGTTTGTTTGATAGCCTTTTTATCCTTGCAAGTAAATACCACAGGCGTCGGAACAGGGCGGGACCACCCCAATCTTTAGAGGGGGGCTTAGACTCAAATATTTTGTGAATATCGTTGATGATTTTGGTGAGCGTTAAAGGGGTTTTGTAATTGGAGGCTCCCGAAAAAAATCTACAACATTCCCCTCCCTCCCATCATACGAGTTGCAACGTCCGAGCTACAGCGACACCTTTGTGTGATCCCAAACAATTTCCAACACTAAATTTGTCTAACACGTATACCCCTCGAAGAATCTGCAACACTATCCCCTTCGATCGACATCGTGAACAATTTCCAACACAACTGTTTGTATAGAAATGCGAAAAATCTCCATTACCACCCCCTAGACGCCGCAAAGAATCTTCAACACTATAACCCCTCTTCGTCTTCCGAAGTGTCAAGGCTCCAGCTCAGGTTTGAAGTGTCAAGGCTCCGGCTCAGGTTTGAAGTGTCAAGGCTCCGGCTCAGGTTTGAAGTGTCAAGGCTCCGGCTCAGGTTTCCCCTCAATATTAACTACGTTCCGACACCAGTAATGTTTCAATCTATGCTGGTCTGTGCTTCAATCTGTAGTTTCCTATTTCAGTCTGTGGTGTTCTGTGTTTTAGTCTGTGGTGTTCAGTGTTTCAGTCTGTGACGCTCTGTGTTTCAGTCTGTGATGCTCTCTGTTTCAGTGTGTGGTGTTCTGTGCTGTGTTTCAGTTTGTGATGTTCTGTGTTTCAGTCTGTGATATTCAGTGTCTCAGTCTTTGAGGCTGCATGTTTTAGTCTGATGGCCAGGCCTCAGTCCCATGTTAATATTACTGGTGAGCGATAGGTGTATTTATCATATGTGAACACAGCGCTAGTGCTGGCGTACACTGCAGATTGAACACGTTCACGATGATTACACAACCTTGCCACTTCGGTTGCATCACGAGTAGATTGACGTGTGTGGACTTATCTAGTTTTCCTCATAAAAAGCCACAATGGCAGCGACTTTTTAGTGCATAATTGGAATAACAAATCTGAAGAAAACAATTATCCAAAGGACCTTTAGGAATACAATTACTTTTTTGAAATTGTAACAAAAACGAATTATTGTTAAACTGATTGATCAGATGACACATGGTGTTCATGTGTCTATTCTCATAGACTGCTAGAAATGAATGGAACAATTTATCTATTGATTGTGTAAATGCTACCAGCGTGAATGTCAATAAAAAGAAAATACAGTAAGAATTGCAGATTACACACGCACGCACGCACGCACGCACGCACGCACGCACGAACACACATAATGCATTTACATAAACACTCACACACTGGGCTGATGATAAATTCTTGAAAAAAAAACAATAAAAAAATTAACTTATTTATGTCTACAACCATTTAATTTTCTCATGATTAAGCTGAAGTATCACGGTCACAGCAATTTTATAAGAACTTCACAACATAACAAATGTCATTTCAGACCCAAAACCATTTGTCTTCATCAACAGCAGCATTTTGGTCAACTAGAAACATAAGCCCTCCTTTCTATGTAAGGCGTCAATAAATATTACAAATACTGTAGAATTTGAGTAACCTAATCACGAGTGAGAGAATATAACGTGGCACTTAAGAGAAGCAAGATTTGATTGGCTGTAGTCGCCATTGGTTGCCATTCACCGCACAGATGGCTACAGTCGAGAGACTTGGCTGTCTGTAGACAGCAGCTCAGCAGGTAGCTGAAGCTTTCTCAATGAAGTTAGCGAGTGTGACATCTCTCTGAGACAGACCGCCGACATCATGAGTGCTCAGAGTAACCTGAACCTAGAACAAACAAGACACGTATCACAGACAATTAGACGTGTTCAGTGGCAGGGAAATGAGATGGGCAAGAGACTTATAGAGAATGAGTGAGAGATTGACAAAGAGAGCATGGACAAGGAAAGAGAGTGGTATCTAGATGGATATGAAGAGGGAAATTAATAAGTGTTGAAGTAGATCTCACAAGGGGTGGGCCGACTGTGGAGAGTGGGAGTTAAAATAACAGTTACTACTGTTGTATGTTTATGTCGTCAACTGGTAGATCATAGGCCAATGTTTCATTGAAAATGCAAGCAGACCTTCGTGTCTGGGATGAGGTGCACATACAATACTCTAACATTATTATGTTAATCGAACAGTGATTAAACAAGCAATCCTGATATGCTCTGAACATTCTTGAACATATTTCTTATTACAGCACACATTCGACAGTTGAAGTTCTCAAAGCAAACACGGCACAATCAATGTTGTAGACGCCTTGTTACAGATCATCCTTGTGTGAAGTTTGACATCAGCAATTACAAGTGTCCACCCACCTTGTTGTAGACGTTGAACCACTCGGGATGACAAGTGTCCACCCACCTTGTTGTAGACGTTGGACCACTCGGGATGACAAGTGTCCACCCACCTTGTTGTAGACGTTGAACCACTCGGGATTACAAGTGTCCACCCACCTTGTTGTAGACGTTGAACCACTCGGGATTACAAGTGTCCACCCACCTTGTTGTAGACGTTGAACCACTCGGGATTACAAGTGTCCACCCACCTTGTTGTAGACATTGAACCACTCGGGATGATGGTTCATCTTCTCCGCGGTCAACGCAACTCGGGTCATAAACCCAAATGCCTGGATGACACAGAGCAAGGACTTGTTAAATCACTGCTTCATAGACCACGAACACAATTTGTTCTCATATTGTTACACTTCTTGGTCTCAAATGTGGCGCCACGTCTGTGCCTGTATTATGTCACCACTAGAAAGGAGATCATACTTCAGGAAACAGACTGGACCTGGTCAGCATACGGCTAATTGAACTAATCACACCTAATTTTATAGATTACAACCATCTCTCCATAACACGGCAGTAGTGGCGCCACATAGCGACTGCCATTAAACATGCTAATCTGGTACTGCCATCTAGTGAATGGAACATTTATTAGAACCACATCTTGACATTACATGCCCTGCTAAGAACTTAATTGTCCCACAACTCAAGAAAGTTGCAATTGTCAACATATGCTCATTACAATGTGGGTGTTATCACTGCTACAGTGTTTTTACCTGGTTAAAGTCCTTAAAACAGAATTCCTTGTAGATTGCATCTCGACCGTCTACTTCTGTCCAGCCAGCTTGAAGCAGTCCAGCCAGTGCAGTGGTTCTCTCTTCTGTCGTCAGCTTGGCCTGGCTAGCCTACACACACATACGTCATTCATATTTAACTCTGTTTACAAAAATGGAAAAATACTGTTTTCTTCTGTGAGTTGGATAAAAGTAGGCAGAGAAACTTTAAAAAGTGATGCTACTGCATCTTTTAATACATTTCCTGTGATGAGAAAATATTTACTCTTCAGTTACAATCTAGTTGTTGCTGACTGATGTTCTACAATCTTTTTTGGTATTATTTTTATTACTGTGCATCAACGGGATCGGGACTACTCTGCTTACAATTGTCTGTTTTGAGCATCCAAGTCTATGCCAGTGGTTAAGTCACCGGCATAGGCTAATTTAATTAGCTTGGAAGAAAACACAAAGTCAAGGATGTTGTGCTACATATCCGCACCCTTCGGAATAACTAAGTTCCAGAACATACCAGGCTTCGAACTAGCAGCCTAAACAGCTAGTAAACACCATGGCATTGCAACCTTCGTCAATGTAGACACTGAGTGGTCAGTCGTATCCCAGTCACCGCCTCAGTCAGTCGAAAAAGTACAAAGTATGAACATTGTTAACATGCACACACTGCCAACAACAAAATTGCAAGCAACAATTTTTCCTATTGTCAGCTTGCCCTGCGAATATGCAGGTAATTTCAACTGTCAACGTGTCGAATGGGGCAACAAACACAACATCAGTGACGGTGAATGTCTGGCAAACTGGGCATCTGCCAGTGCCAATGATCTGACCTTACTACACAATCCGAAGGAACCAGACTCCTTTTATTCCGGACGCTGGAACACAACATCAAATCTAGACCTTGTCTTCGTTTGTCAAAACAGAGAAGAACAGCTACCAGAAAGACGTGTCCTAGGAAAGTTGCACAGCATCGACGCTCACTCATCTCTCCATCATTCTTGGTGGCGCCAACAGAAAGCAAACCTACTAAGAGATGGAACTTTTGGAAGGCACGATGGAAGACATTTGCAGCAGACACAGACTTGGGCACAAGTCCCTGCCACCACCGGACTGCAATACTACAGACGATGTTTATAAGGCATACTGCGACATGTATACAAATGCAGCAAAGTGAAACATCCCTCGAGGCTGCCGAAAGCATTATATCCCATGCTGGGATAATGAATGTTAAAAACTTTATGATGAACACATGTCATCTTCAAAAACAAATACACTGTCCTAGTGCCTGGACGAAAAAAACGTAACACCTGTTGGGCAGAGACTGTGGAGTCAATTGATTTTACCCACTCAAGCCAAAGGGCATGGCAGACAGTCAACTGCCTCACTGGCAAAAAACCAACTCACACCGAATGCCCAGTGACAGCTAATTCCATCGCATCGCAACTCATGCAGAATTGAAAATCACAAAACATGGACCGCAACTTCACAAGAAAAGTGCACATGGATGTATCTGCATTACAGAAAGCAGCAAGTGCTGACATGAATCTGTCAGGGGCCTTCACTGAAGAAGAATTTACAACGACTCTCAAACGACTGAAAAGCGGAAAGGCCGGCAGACCTGATGGCGGACCTGATGGCCTATACCCAGAGTTCATCATTAACGCAGGAAGTAAGGCTACCACCTGGCTAAGAATATTCCTGTCAATGTACACGATTCGAAACAAGCGGCTGCAGTGGCTATCCCAAAGACTAACAAACCTAAGAATGACGCCAAGAGCTATAACTATATCTCTGCTCTGCATCCCTACAACATCCTCGAAAGACTCGTATATGGACGCATCGAGCCAAACATCAACCCGCAACTACCAAAAGAGCAAGCTGGCTTCAGACGCGGAAGGTCGACAACAGATCAAGTGACTCTTCTAACACAACACATAGAAGACAGCTTCGTGGCCAACGAAAAAGCTATTTGTCGACTTGACAGCTGCCTATGACACAGTGTGGCACCGAGGCCTGCAACTGAAGCTCCTGCAGACCCTACCAGACAAACAAATGGTTAGCTTCATCATGGAAATGAACTCCAATCGAAGCTTTGTACTGAAGACCAGCGATGGACAGCGAAGCAGACTCAGACTACTAAAGAATGGTGATCCACAAGGTTCTGTCCTAGCACCACTTCTCTTCAATATCTACATCTACGATCTGCCCGAAACAACCTCAAAGAAGTACGAATATGCGGACGACCTCGCAATCTTAATGAGGCACAGGCAATGGTCCCATGTTGAGACTGGTCTCACACGAGACATGAACACCGTCTCCACCATCCTGAAACAATGGCGACTGAAACTCAGTGAGAAGAAAACGGTCTCTGCCGTTTTCCATCTCTGCAACAAAGAACATAAACGTGAAATGAATGTGTTTGTGAACAATACACGTCTCGTCTGACAAGCAGCCCCTACATACCTGGGCATCAAACTAGACAGATCATTGACTTACAGGAAACATCTGGAAAACTTTAGCACAAAAGATATGTTGACTTGGTGGTACCACTTGAAGAACGAACACCAAGACACTATGCACCTCTACCTTGGCACTAGTGTACGCGCCAGTGGAATACTGTGCTGCGGTGTGGTGCAGAAGTGCACACCTATCAAAACTGGACACCAGAATCAACAACTCCCTACGAGTCATCACTGGATGTTTAAGAGCAACATAAAATGAACACTTATTGGTGCTTGCAGGCATGGCACCACCGGCACTTCGAAGACAGACACCTGTGCTGGCCTTGGGCAAGTGTGCAAAAAACACTGACCATCTACTATACAACGTTTGTTCAGAAAAGGCTAGTGTACAGCGCCTGAAGTCATGACACCCATTCAACAGCCATGCACATGAACTCATGAAATGTCTGGGTCCCAGTGAAACAACAGCGCACTGGATATCAACCAAATGGAGAGAGGACTGGCTGTCCAAACCAACCTCCCTGCATAGGTTCATTCCAGAACCATCTGTGCACGGTGCTGGTTCCGACCTCCCACGAAAGGCTTGGACGAAGCTAAACTGCCTACGAACGGGAGTTGGACGTTTCAACGCTAACATGCACAGCTGGGGACTATGTGAAAGCGCTGCTTGTGAATGCAGTGCGGCCCAACAAACAACAGACCACATTATTAGCCACTGCACTCTCTATGGTGCTCCACACGGAGAGACTAGCATCGCCGAGCTGGACCTGGTGACCCGGGAGTGGCTGCTCAACAACACTCTGCAAGTCTAGGCAGTAGACAAACACAAGAAGAAAAACTGGAATATGTGAGCAAACATTAATTTTGTGTTTTAATCAATAACATTTAAATAAGGTCTTTGGTTAAATAATGTACACAATAAACCTATTTCCCTTTCATTTAAGTAACATGTCAAAATATGAACCTACACATGCATTAATATAGTAATTAAGTGTTGCGCGATTATGGTCACAGCACAAGTATACGCCCCTACATGCAGACTAATTAATACCAACACCTAAGGCTAAGGCTAAGAACACAATTTGTCATGCATCATCACCGGTCGTACTGTGTAGACGTGGCATGGTTGACAACCAAATTACCTCTGACAGTGTCACGACGTTTGGACTGTAACTGCCTCAACCAAAGTCAAAGGAATGCTTACACTAACCATATGGCAGATTTCATTGGCAAACACCGTGCATGCCCAGGCCTATCATAGACATACTCACAGACATAGTGACATACAAATATACACAAACCATTTTTGCAATGCGAGAATAAGAAATTAGACAAATTGCTTTGAATACTGTTGGTAGGTTCCGTCTGGCGACACATTCGTATGAAGCGACACTGTAACGATTGAATGCGTCACGCCTACTGCATCTTATTAATTAGCATCAGAGTAAACAGCATCCCGCGGATGGCGCTCCAGCGGGGGAGAAGGGTCAAAGGTGAACGTCCAACGTGACTGACTTGACGTTAGCCGGATGGGAAATAAACAACGCTCACACGGATGTTAGAACGTTCCCAACATTGCAGAGTAGGCAGCTGTATGAATACAAAACAATATTACGTGTACAATGACGGCAACAAATAAACACTGTACCATTTTTGCGAAATTCCGTAAACATTTTGCATTTATTGTTTTTGCTCGAGCCAACCAAAACATCCTTGACCCTGACAGTGGTAAAATATGTGATACGTAAGTGAGTGTATGGAATCTAAGAAAAACGTTGTTGCTCCACGCCCGCATACATATTTATATGTATGACAATGCAGTTAGCCAAAATAGCATTACCTTATTATGTTTATTATTTTGCAATACTTTTACAAAGACACTGCTCCTTACAAAGACAGGTACTTCGATTGTTACTCAACTTACCCGGTATTACGAACTATCATGGCGGCAGTTCCAAAGGAAGCTGATCCCATTTCGGACGAAGAATGGCTAGTTTTCAAAGCTCACGAATGTCTCAAATCGGACTCACATGCGACGAAAGCATGGTTAATGACAGCCAAAAGCCTCTTCCCTGGAAATTTCGACATACAGGTACCTGGAAAACATAGGTTTGGAAGAAAGTACCTTGCAGCTTGCTATACTGTACTGTACATACTTAACATAGTCATAGGGAGGTCGGTGAAAATGCAATAATTCATCAGATTGGTATATGTGATACACCACTGGAAAGGTATATTTAAGAGATAAACAGCCATACCAGTTTTATATCTTTGTGATGAAAAATGGCGAAGTTATAGACAATTATGTAAAGGCCATTGAATAAATTTGTGTGACAGTTTTTTTGATCTGAAGGAAATGTGAAAAACTAATATTGTACAACACAAAAAACTTAGCTAAAACTTGATATTTTATGTATTTCCTTTAAATATAATTTACGAAAGGAATTATACATAAAATTAAGTTAATTAACTAAGCTACTAACCTTATGGAAAAGCCTACAAAAGTATCTCCAGGTCCCCCACTTTCAAATCGTCATCCATAATATATATACGTCTACACAATATATCTGGCCCGTTGTCATACACCACATTGAACCAGCTTGGGAAGCCTGCTACTCATAGGTTGGAGGATATGCTTGAATGGTTTCCATTATGTGGATATCAAAAAAATCTGACATGTTTTAGAAGGTGTAGGTATACCAGCAAAATCATGTGGACGTTAGTGAGTACTGCATGCATGTCATGTATGCAAAGTTAGTAAAGTGTGTGTGAGAGTATAAACATAGCGAAATATTACATGCATTGATGTAAACATTCAGCTTTGGCCTTGCACCATATTCTTATGTAAACATAATGTATATGTAGGTTTGTGTGTGTGTGTCTGCATGTGTGCGTGCGCGTAAGATAGCCAACTACTGCAAGCAACAATAAGCATTCCGCTACATAGCATGCATGTACAACATTATATATATATATACATATATATATATATATATACATACATATATATATATATATATATATATACATACATATATATATACATAATATATATATATATAATATATATTGTTATGCAACTTTTAATTATCTGATGTAATGTTGTATCTGCAAAGATCCGTTTGCAGAGAACAGCGATGGCTGGAAGTAGGATATGAAGAATCACTTCCGCATTTGCATCTACATCAGAAAGCGTTGTCAGCATTTCAAACACACTGTCCTTCTTGATGCGAGTAGAGTCTCCAAAGATAGGCATACTCGTCTCACTCATGAACTCATTGATGTTTCTGCATGACTCCTGGCAGAATGACACGAGTTGCTGGTAGTGAATATTCATGTCCAAGATGTGAACACTCTTGTCTTCGATCATGCATCAGAGGGCAGGTGATCAGCTTGCTGATGAGTCCAAGTGTTTTACATCCAGCGAGAAACTGTGGCGTTTCTAAGACGTTTAGAACATATTTCAACAACCTATCTGACGCACCTTGTTTATTTTAGAAAGCACCACATTTCATTGCTTAAGAAGAATGTCCTTGCAGCATTCGAAAATAAAATGTTGAAAAAGCATGCATATCAATAACCGCTGGAGCAAAATGTTGCACTGTACCAACACCAGGAAATGTTAAATCATGTTATATATTCATCTACAAATTAAATACTTCTAGGAAGATACAATAAAAAACAACCCAAAAAACCACCACCAAGCCAATGTTTATACATGCAGTTAGTTACAGCAAGATCAATGCAGTGTAATTAGAAGTATATTAGATGTCTAATTTATGGAGGGAGTTGTCATTTATTTGTTGTCATTTATTTGTTGTCATTTGTTATTTATTTTGCATGATTATAACATGAAAACAAACTTTAAATATTCATATTACGTCCACCATTTAATACCCGATAGCATGTTTGTGCATATGTAAACACGAATAACAAATGCATGGCTAAAACACAACTTCAGAATACAAGATTGCAACAATGTGTACGCCGGTTATGTGAGCGATAATAGGAGAAATTCGTTGCCGGACATGGGGTACCGCTACGTTCGAGCTTGGGGCAAAAATGGGCAAAGGTGTATCTCCGCCAAATTTGCATTAATATTACGTTTATACATTACTAAATAGCACAGGTGTAGTTTGCCAGAGTTTCCGCAAGCTGTTCATACCTTAAATCCTCTCTAAATATGACCAATGTTCAACATATCATATTTTTCTTAATTTTATTTCAATTCATACAAGAAACACGTCAAAAGAAAGAGCATCATTTTACGATTTCAACCATACCGCCAAACATAGCATGGAGGGTAATAACGCGAGTACATGATTTTATGAAAAACACCTCCCTTCCGCGAGATTAAATATGGCTGCGTCCGCAACGAAACGAAATTTCGGTGGGTGTCGTTGTTTCATCACGAGTATCTGTATGAAGCATTACGAATTCACAAAAGCAGGTATTTTTATCACAAAGAAGACATATTTATGTTTCTTTTGATATAAAATATATGATCAGTCTTTATAAATCAAGGGACTTACAATTTTTTAAACATAGGCGATTTAACATTGCGTCCCAATGCAAACGCGTTTGCGTGATTTCTTCCGACCTCCCTACTGTACAGTGTACTGTGTACATCTATCAGCTATCATTATCAACACTGTCAGTGTCACTCACTGTGTGACGGTGTTTGAGTGTGTGTGCGTCCGTGCGTGCATTTGCGTGCGTGTGCCTGTTGAAGCTGTTCGCGCACATCAATATATGTGCACACATGAACCATGATATATATCGCCAAACCAAGACAACTAGCTCCTCTGTAGACTCCTGGCCCTGGGTACGAATCAACCATACACATTTTTATTACAGTGATACATGGACTAGAGTGATGGACCTAAGACGGTCCCACTAAGGCTAATTAAGTGTGGGCATGAGATAGAGTCAGTTGTGGTACACTGGCATCAATCAAGAGAAATGTCTTAATTTATTAAACCAATTTGAAAGGTAAATGGTGTAGAATATGTCTGTACTAGTTACTGTGGTAAAAGTGACTGTACATGGCAGAAGTGTGGTGCAGTAGCTCGGCAGAAGAAAGTCGGACTGCCAACTGAAACGACATGTGGTTCAAAGCCACCTAAGTAGTGCCGCTTCGAAGCTTGTCTTTGGAATGCAGAGTTTCATTTTGTAAGAGACAATAAATACTGAATATCCTTTTTATTAATTAATGCATCTTCACTTGCAATATATACTTAATCAATGGAACAGTGTTCATTGAGAGGTTTCATAGATCGATAAATAAATATTTCAACTAATACTATGTTTAACTTATGATTGTTTTTGTGTTAACTGCATTCAGTTGGAGGCTTACAATCTGGAGAAGGAAAGTCGAAACCCACCAGAAGTCGCAAAACATCTTGAGGAAATGTAAGTTTGTTAGAGAAATTGTTACAGTTTGTAAGTTCAACATTATATTGTGTTACGATTTTGAGAAAATATGTTTTACTTTTGTTTCCAGTTTTACCACTAAGGAATAATAATATTTATTTATATAAATTTTATATATTTTATTATATTAGTTACTATCTTAGGAATAAGACATAGAACAAGATTGACTTGTTTTAAATGACTGTTTCTGTGAAGGTTTGTAACATTTCCACAAGAGCCAAGGCTGTGGAATGAAGTGACAGAACTCGTGGAGACTCTGCAGTCAGAAAGTGTGGATGACCAGACCATCTTCCTGCAAGGTGCAGTGTTGCTTAATTTGGTGAAAGCAAATCATGATTTATCGTAGTCATAAAATGGTATATATCAAGTACAAGTGTAGTCACATGTTTTTATTTTACACATGCACAAACACATATACATGCACACGTCAATAGATAAACCCCTTTCTTTTAGTTATTGAGACAGAATATGAACAATGAGATGTAACAGTAATAATTTAACCACTTTATACACTACGGGAGCAGACAGGACAGACACTGTAGCTAAAATGGCATATTTTGACAAAAATACTCAAAATGTGATTCTTCTGTATTCTGATAGTATTTTATGATTACTATTAATAAAAATATCTTTTATAACATTTACATAACTCTAAGTAACCTATATTCATGAATAAAGTATGCTTCTGTCATGTGATTAATCCCATTACTGAATCTTTGATAGCCGTTTAAACCCGTTTGCTAAAACCGGTGTTTTTCCAATTCGGAAACATCATATCTTTAGAACTAACAATGCAACATTAATGAAATGTTAATGATGTGTTTCTTGCTAACTTCTCTATGCAATGACGAGGATATATTTTAAATTTTATTTTTAGTTATATGCTGAACATACTGATCATAATAATAAGTATGGATTTTTTACCAACAAAATTTAAACATATTTTTTTAATATTAAATAATGACAATACATAAAATATATCTTTGTCATTGCATAGAATGAGGTGTTGTAAATAAGAACTAGAAAGAATTACATTGATTACTGCATTATTGGAGGAGCTGCAATGTTTCAAAATTATGCTATATTTTCCCTCTCTGGCGGCCATCTTTTATTGTTGCCATGGAAACTGGGGGTCTGGCAGAAAAAAATTCAATATGTTTTATTCAATAAGACATACTCTACAACTTGGGCACAAAACATTGCATTAATTGGGCATTAAAAAAAATATAATCTTAGCTTCCATATCTTTCAAGATCAAGCTTGTAACACCTGATAATAGATATATATGTAATGTTGCCTATTGTTATAGTATTTCAAAGGATTAGGTTAATTCTTAAAGGTATTTTGAATGGGGTGATGTTGATCTGGATAATATTGTATGTGGATATTGCCATGAGACATACAGTACTTAGAATCTTGAATCAGACATTGAATGCGTGCATGTCATGTGACTCATACGGAGAGCTCTCTGATGTAAAACTGTCTTCTGTGCAGCGGTGTTTGCTGCATTACCGGCCAGTCTGCAGTGCCATCTGCTGGTACACATTGCAGACACAACCACTGACATTCTTCGACAGTGTCGCGTCATGCTTGTGGTGCTACGGCGCTACCCCGAACACATCCCTAAACGCGGGGTGAGTTATCTATGACATCATGCTGACTGCATCCCTAAACATGGTGAGAAGTTAACAGTAAATTAGCAGCATTACCCTGACCACATCCCTAAACGCAGCAAGTAGTTAACAGTTAGTTAACCATTTCAGGTCTTCAGCCCTGTCACCATGTGACTACAGTAGATGGCATTCTCTGGGACTGTCAAGAATACCAGGTGAAGCGAACTTGTATATTTTAATTTATGTATATTATAATTTATTCACTCCATTGTACTCTTGAAATGTGAATATTTACAACGTGCACAATGGGAAATACTGAGCCCACATACCACCTTTATATTCCAACTATTGAGACTCGTCAGCTTCATACGCACTCATAAAATAGAACATATACCAGGGAATATAAACATGTCATCCCTGTTAACACTCATCCGCACATGGTGACGTTCTTTCACCATCTCCAACACAAATAATAGTAACCGGCATATACCATCTTCTGCTATCAACTTAGTGAATATACCTGAGCACCGTTACCCATGGAGACCTATTTAATATGCTCCTTCGTCATTATGTAAATAGAATAGAATAATGTTCGGGTCCAACTTGGTCGACACAGACGTCAACTGTGCACTCTTCTGATTGTCCGTAACATTTAGAAGGTGAAGTTAGTCATGGCTCGGTTATTGTCCAGGCACTTGCTACTTCGCTAGAGGCCCATGGTTCTCATGAACGAGCATTAAGTTTTTAGCTGGCAGTTGCATCGACCTGACACTACAATAAAGGTTAAATAATTATAATGAAACACTCCTAATCACACGTATGAACAATACACCACTCTAGATGTATGTTACTACAGTCAACACAAAACAATACACCACTCTAGATGTATGTTACTACAGTCAACACAAAACAATACACCACTCTAGATGTATGTTACTACAGTCAACACAAAACAATACACCACTCTAGATGTATGTTACTACAGTCAACACAAAACAATACACCACTCTAGATGTATGTTACTACAGTCAACACAAAACAATACACCACTCTAGATGTATGTTACTACAGTCAACACAAAACAATACACCACTCTAGATATATGTTACTACAGTCAACACAAAACAATACACCACTCTAGATATATGTTACTACAGTCAACACAAAACAATACACCACTCTAGATATATGTTACTACAGTCAACACAAAACAATACACCACTCTAGATATATGTTACTACAGTCAACACAAAACAATACACCACTCTAGATATATGTTACTACAGTCAACACAAAACAATACACCACTCTAGATATATGTTACTACAGTCAACACAAAACAATACACCACTCTAGATATATGTTACTACAGTCAACACAAAACAATACACCACTCTAGATATATGTTACTACAGTCAACACAAAACAATACACCACTCTAGATATATGTTACTACAGTCAACACAAAACAATACACCACTCTAGATATATGTTACTACAGTCAACACAAAACAATACACCACTCTAGATATATGTTACTACAGTCAACACAAAACAATACACCACTCTATATATATGTTACTACAGTCAACACAAAACAATACACCACTCTAGATATATGTTACTACAGTCAACACAAAACAATACACCACTCTAGATATATGTTACTACAGTCAACACAAAACAATACACCACTCTAGATATATGTTACTACAGTCAACACAAAACAATACACCACTCTAGATATATGTTACTACAGTCAACACAAAACAATACACCACTCTAGATATATGTTACTACAGTCAACACAAAACAATACACCACTCTAGATGTATGTTACTACAGTCAACACAAAACAATACACCACTCTAGATGTATGTTACTACAGTCAACACAAAACAATACACCACTCTAGATGTATGTTACTACAGTCAACACAAAACAATACACCACTCTAGATATATGTTACTACAGTCAACACAAAACAATACACCACTCTAGATATATGTTACTACAGTCAACACAAAACAATACACCACTCTAGATATATGTTACTACAGTCAACACAAAACAATACACCACTCTAGATATATGTTACTACAGTCAACACAAAACAATACACCACTCTAGATATATGTTACTACAGTCAACACAAAACAATACACCACTCTAGATATATGTTACTACAGTCAACACAAAACAATACACCACTCTAGATATATGTTACTACAGTCAACACAAAACAATACACCACTCTAGATGTATGTTACTACAGTCAACACAAAACAATACACCACTCTAGATATATGTTACTACAGTCAACACAAAACAATACACCACTCTAGATATATGTTACTACAGTCAACACAAAACAATACACCACTCTAGATATATGTTACTACAGTCAACACAAAACAATACACCACTCTAGATATATGTTACTACAGTCAACACAAAACAATACACCACTCTAGATATATGTTACTACAGTCAACACAAAACAATACACCACTCTAGATATATGTTACTACAGTCAACACAAAACAATACACCACTCTAGATGTATGTTACTACAGTCAACACAAAACAATACACCACTCTAGATATATGTTACTACAGTCAACACAAAACACGTTCATAATGTCTAGCTACCTTCGATGCATATATATATACACATGTTCGGAGCACATATCCGAGCAAGATATACACCTTGTATCCACTAACAGTTCCACCACCGAAAAGTATTCTACATTCTCTAATCCGCAACCGTGAATATTCATGATAACAATATCACCACCCGCAATCGACTTTCATTTCTACATCAACAATTGAATAGCTGTATTGTCGCACTAACCAATGTTAATTTCCCCTCAGCCACACCCTTTTTCTTAATCATTTTACAATTTTAACAATATCAACCCGATAACGAATAAACTACTTCTACGCCAACATTTACTCTTGCATAAACAGACCGTGTATTTTACATAGCTCAGGTTATCTCTTCTACACTGAACACAGAGTAAGTCTTCATTGTCTAGTTACGTATACACTGGGTATGTGATTTCTCTCTCGTGACTTGACAACCACACAATAGTAGTAACATCTTGTGACACTGGAGAACAGGCTCCATCTTCCCATCTGTACGTAACCTGAACTGGTGGGATCTCCCTGTCTCAACCCCTAGTCCATGAACAACATTCTTCCTATCTGTCATGTGACCCCTACCAATGCTGACATCATTGTAAGAATTATGCCGCTCCACGGATAATACAATAATTCAGCATGTATATAAACACTCATTACAGCGTCCTTCCAATATGCTGTGAAATTATTGTACATAAGTTTCTATCCATACCACAGTTCACATTTATATGAACCTGTCTGCCGTATTAAATTCTACTATCCTGCCTGTCTACCCTAAGTATAATGTAACGTTTCACCGGTTCTTTAAAAATCTGTTCCTATTCCACCTCCCTGATGCATTAACTATTGTGGAGTCTCTAGCCAGCAGTCATTGACCGTATAGAGCCACTCCTGTTTCAGCCTTTCTGAATCGGTAGCTACCTATGTTAAGTTCTCACCAAAATCATGACGGAGTTATTAGAAATATTACCTATTTGATGTCAGTTGCATTTTTCACCAAGAAATAATAAGTAATGAATAGGAACACCTGGTATATTCTTGAACTAAAATTACCAGCGGATAAGATCAAGCTTTTTTTGTAATCTTGTTACCACAATAACGGATAATAAAAAATTTACCGATTGTCCAGTGTCACCAGCGTCGTCAATGTCATCATCAGAAAACCCATCGAAAATATCATCAATTTCAACAGTCGACACATTACAATCATTCATTGGTACTTTCAGTAACAGGTCGGCGAAAACATACATTATCGCCTTCCGCAGACATGCTTTCGTCTAAGTCCGAATCGTCACTAAAACATCAGACATTCCAAAACATCGTCAGCAGCATCACTGCTGCAAACAGCCTCGGCCATCATCGTTGGTCAGCAGAAAAACGTAATAACTTTGGAATTTTCAATAGAACAGTATGACAATTTCAACATAAACAGAAGCCCAGGTTATTCCCCCAGTGCTCAATGTGCAACAAGTGATGCCACATAGCGACCAATTGGGAGTTATATTGAATGCAAGCAAACTTATACCTGAACCCACTATTGCGAACAGCCGACCTCAAACATCACAGTACAGCTGCCCGCTATAGTGGGGAGTCGATCTGAAATGGTTAATAGTGTTAGAGCATTACCATGACCACACCGCTAAACACGTTGAGTAGATAACACTAAGTTAACAGTGTTAAACATACCACGACCACACCCCTAAAAACACTGAGTAGATAACACTGAATAACAGTGTTAAACATTACCATGACTACACCCCTAAACGCGGTGAGTAGATTATACTATGTTAACTGTGTTAAACATTACCCTGACCACACCGCTAAACAAGGTGAGAAGTTAACAGTGTTAGAACATTACTATAACCACACCCCTAAACGCAGTGAGTAGTTAACAGGAAGATAACTTTATTAGAGCATTACCCTGACCATGTAAACAAAAATTTCCAATGTCAGTAAATCATGATTCTGGACATAGTAATTTCCAAGTTGTTAATCTAGTAGTAAACTAATTCTTGTTGCATTTCACTTGATGTAGACAAGAATGTTTTGTTTTGAATACTGTTTGGATGACACCAATGCAGTTGGTGACTTTCTGTGCTGATTGTTTCAGGTGAAACTGGCCGAGTCACTTCTGAGTGTAGAGAAGCATTCTTCTTTCACATCTCCTGTCAACCGCTACAGGAAGTACCTGGGTACATCTACATCGCATGTTGCTAGAACTCTGTTTCCGTGCAAGTCGTAGACATATACAGCTGTTACCTAGTGCATTGGGTAGCCACGTGATGCAGTCTTTGAGTGTTGTATTTGTGCATGGATGACAGTTTCTATATTTAGTTGCGTGTAATATATGGACATATGTATATATATATATATATATAATTCTCTTGTTGTAACGATACATTCATTTTATTAGCGATTTTCTTTTATGTAAGGTAAATAATCGTTTAATTTAATTGTATATTTGTTTTAGCAAGAGTCTTCCAACCCCTGTTATGACATAATCTTTTATTTTCCCACCGTATATTATATACGTACCACTTTTGTTTTCACGTTGGCTCAATTATATTATATTGTATGTTTTTAGTCCTTTGGCCGAAGATCCAAGGGACTATTGCCATCACTCTGCGTCCGACGTCTGCCGTTCGCCATTAGCTGCCGCATCTCAGAAACCATTCAGCAACTTTTTTCTATAATTTTGCATAGACATATCTTAGGGCACTGCCACTATGCACGAGAAATCTGTATTTGATTGAATCATTCTAAGGGCTTCCTAGGGCCTCCAAAACTGGTAAAAATGTAACATTTGCCTTTTTTTTTTAAACTTCAACCTTTTCTCTAATTTCAATTTGTGATGTTCTATGTTTAAGTCTGTGATTTTCTAACTTTCAGTCTGTGATGGACCACCAACAGTCTGTGTTTGTCTGATGTTCTGTATTTCAGTCAGCGGTGTTCTGTTTCAATCTGTGATGTTTTGTTTTTCTGTTTGATACTCTGTGTTTCAGTCTGTGATGTTCTATGTTTCAGTCTGTGATGTTCTGCCCCTGCTACTTGGCTGCTCTCAGCTCCAGGTCTCAGCCAAGTATCTGTATCGACTGCTGCAGAAGTCAATTGAGTTCTTCGTATGCTACGTCACCCAACCCACCTCCACCCCTGACCAGCTCACCTCTCCCAGTCCAGGTAAGATCTCTTCCCGCAGTCCAAGTAGGATATTTTCTTGAAGCCCAGCTACTGGAAAAAAATCTTATTTAAATCTAAGGTTTCAGTTACTTTTTCCGCAATATCTTTGGGATAATTCTGCTGTGTACAGCTCTCATGTCCTTGTCCCCAGAGCTCAAGTCCCCCCCGCCCAGCCAGTGCAGTCATGTATAACTGTCATGTCCTTGTCCCTAGAGCTCAAGTCCCCCACCAAGCCAGTGCAGTCATGTGTAACTGTCATGTTCTTGTCCCTAAAGCTCAAGTCCCCCACCAAGCCAGTGCAGTCATGTGTAACTGTCATGTTCTTGTCCCTAAAGCTCAAGTCCCCCACCAAGCCAGTGCAGTCATGTGTAACTGTCATGTTCTTGTCCCTAAAGCTCAAGTCCCCCACCAAGCTGGTGCAGTCATGTTTAACTCTCCATATCCTTGTCCTTAGAGCTCAAGTCCCCCACCAAGCCGGTGCAGTCATGTATAACTCTCATGTTCTTGTCCCTAAAGCTCAAGTCCCCCACCAAGCCAGTGCAGTCATGTATAACTCTCATGTTCTTGTCCCTAAAGCTCAAGTCCCCCACCAAGCCAGTGCAGTCATGTATAACTCTCATGTTCTTGTCCCTATAGCTCAAGTCCCCCACCAAGCCAGTGCAGTCATGTATAACTCTCATGTTCTTGTCCCTATAGCTCAAGTCCCCCACCAAGCCAGTGCAGTCATGTATAACTCTCATGTTCTTGTCCCTAAAGCTCAAGTCCCCCACCAAGCCAGTGCAGTCATGTATAACTCTCATGTTCTTGTCCCTAAAGCTCAAGTCCCCCACCAAGCCAGTGCAGTCATGTATAACTCTCATGTTCTTGTCCCTAGAGCTCAAGTCCCCCACCAAGCCAGTGCAGTCATGTGTAACTCTCATGTTCTTGTCCCTAGAGCTCAAGTCCCCCACCAAGCCAGTGCAGTCATGTGTAACTCTCATGTTCTTGTCCCTAAAGCTCAAGTCCCCCACCAAGCCAGTGCAGTCATGTGTAACTCTCATGTTCTTGTCCCTAAAGCTCAAGTCCCCCACCAAGCCAGTGCAGTCATCTGTAACTCTCATGTTCTTGTCCGTAAAGCTCAAGTCCCCCATCAAGCCGGTGCAGTCATGTATAACTCTCATGTTCTTGTCCCTAGAGCTCAAGTCCCCCACCAAGCCAGTGCAGTCATGTATAACTCTCATGTTCTTGTCCCTAGAGCTCAAGTCCCCCACCAAGCCAGTGCAGTCATGTGTAACTCTCATGTTCTTGTCCCTAGAGCTCAAGTCCCCCACCAAGCCAGTGCAGTCATGTGTAACTCTCATGTTCTTGTCCCTAAAGCTCAAGTCCCCCACCAAGCCAGTGCAGTCATGTGTAACTCTCATGTTCTTGTCCCTAAAGCTCAAGTCCCCCACCAAGCCAGTGCAGTCATCTGTAACTCTCATGTTCTTGTCCCTAAAGCTCAAGTCCCCCACCAAGCCAGTGCAGTCATCTGTAACTCTCATGTTCTTGTCCGTAAAGCTCAAGTCCCCCATCAAGCCGGTGCAGTCATGTATAACTCTTCATATCCTTGTCCCTAGAGCTCAAATCCCCCTCCAAGCCGGTGCAGTCGTATGGTGGCAGCATGTTTAGACGGGTCTCTATCTCTGGACTGTCGGAGAAGGAGAGCTCCATCACTCATCCGTGGCAGCGACTGTTTGACCTGGTCAAGGCTGTAGGCAGGCTCCTGCACTGGAAGGTGGCTGACCTCTTCGAGACAACCAGGTCAGTATTCATTTAAACTTGGCAACATATGTCTAATATTCCAGGGTTTACTAAGTCTTATTAAATATTTGTGAAACTTCTGGGTGAATAGTTTAATTCGTTTTGTAGGTTGCTATTTATACAGAACCATGGAAATGAAGTCTAGAGTTGTTTTACTTGTGATGACTAGTGTGTGAATGATTCTTGTTCTAGTGAAGAAACATGCAATTAACTTTGGAAGGACAAGACATCTGATGTCCAGTCTGACTGAGATGTAACTGACTCTATTGCATGTTGCAGTCGCCAGTCACAGTGGCAACATGTGTGCACCCTGTATGAGGGTGTGGGCAGCCACATCGACCCTGGCCCACACCTCAAGCAGGTGCTCTACTGCGCCACCGTCCTCTTCTTCCACTGTCTCCTCAACTACGTCGCCGCAGTCGACCCCGACCAGTTCATAGGTCAGTCACACAGGTCATATATCGGTCAGATAGGTCAGTCACATGGGTCATAGGTCATTCACACAGTTCATAGGTTAGTCTCATAGGTCAGATACACAGGTCATAGGTCAGTTATGCAGGTCGTAGGTCAGGAACACAGGTCATAGGTCAGCCACACAGGTCCTAGGCCAGTGTCTTAGGTCAGTCAGACAGGTCATACATTAATCACATAGGTCAGTCACATAGGTCATTCACACAGTTCATAGGTTAGTTTCACAGATCGTATGTCAGGCACACAGGTCATCGGTCAATTACGCAGGTCGTAGGTCAGGCACACAGGTCATAGTTCAGTCACACAGGTCATAGGTCAGTCACACAGGTCGTAGGTCAATAACTTAGGTCAGTTGTATAGCTCATAGGTCAGTCACACAGGTCATAGGTTAACCGTACAGATTTTAAGTTAGTCACACAGGTCACAAATCAGTCATGCAGTCAGTATACACCAGGTGTCTCCACCAGTATTGTGTTTTACACTGTTATTACAGTAATTCATATTTCTGTGACTATTCTGCCTCCAGAAGAATCTCCCTAAAGTAACATGTCATTGTGAACTCGGTATTAGAGTAAGATCTAATGAATTCCAGAAACAATGTCTAGCATCAGGATTGTTGTTTATGTAAGAATTCAGAGCAAAAGATGTATTAAGTATTATGAAGGTTAGGCTCTGAGGAGTGCCATGTTGGTTGTCGTCTCAGTGCGTGCGTGTGTGTGTGCATGCATGCTTATGTTGTGGCCTGTATTGCCAATGTGTGCGTGCGTGCGTGCGTGCGTGCGTGCGTGTTGCAGTCTGTTGTAGCCTGTACTGCCTGTGTGTTGCAGTGACGAATGGGGGTGTTGCAGCCAGCCAGCCCCAGGAGCACCAGCTACAGACCGTTGTGTTGATTGAAGCCTTTAAGTCCGGATCACTCGATGTCCGCACAGAGTCAGTCTCTACTTTCCCACCTTTGAATGTGTTCATTTTCAACAAAGTCATTTAGAGTCATAATCAGGGGTTTTGGTTCTTCATTCTAATGATTTCCTGTCATTCTAACATTATTATATGCATTTATTTAAATTGCATAACTGTTATAGATCTGAAAACTGCAAAACATATTTGTACACTTTTATCACGTGATTGTACTGTAAAGGGTACTTATATTGGGTGATTGTAAATGTTGAATGGTTTGGTTTTTGTCCAAGGCAATTTTCTTAAATTTGAAGACATTTTACGAAAATTGTTATTCCCCAGGTTGTGAGTTACATTGTCATGTTTGACTCTTGTGTCGAACCAAATTAACCAATCATGTAAACATGCTAATTTGATATACACATTTAAAAATTTTGAATTAAAAAAATACAGTAAATGTTTATGAAAGTTTTCTTCATTATAAAACATTTTCAGAAAACACATGACCTCTTGTATTTTAATTGTGCGTGAGTGTGTTTTTGGCTATTGCGAAATGTTTTCAACCAAGGTGTGTTGTGTGTCAGACACAGAAGTAAGAAACAGAAGATGGAGTCGATGCCTCAGATCCACGTCAGCAGCGGTGTCGTCGCTGCGAGTGAGATACGACAAAACTTCATAACAGCCGTCAAATGTTGGGAGCTGTTGCATGCTTCTGAGACCCTGGAGAAAGGTAGTCATAAACCCTAGAGAAAGGTAGTTGGTGATAGATCCTGAAGAAAGGTAGTCGGTCTTAGACCCTGGAGAAAGGTAACTGGTGTTAAACTCTGGAGAAAGGTAGTCAGTTTTAGACCCTGAAGAAAAGTAGTCGGTCTTGAACCCTGGAGAAAGGAAGTCGGTCTTATACCCTGGAGAAAGGTAGTCGGACTTGTACCCTGGAGAAAGGTAGTCAGTCTTAGACCTTGGAGAATGGTAGTTGCTCTTCGACCCTGGAGAAAGTTAGATCATCTTACAGAAAAGAAAGAAATATTAACTGTAGACAACATATTTGTCTTCCCCAATTCACCAGTAATTTATTCTGATCTCATAGAAGTAAAAATTGTGTTCCGTTTCAGACTTGAATAGGTTATTTCAACATTGGAAGGCAGAAAACTGGACTTGGCTGAAGAACTTTGAGATGGACGTGTTGATTTATAAGGTAGAATGAGACATGAAATGGAACATTAACAATTGCTTCCTCAGGCAGTCCTATCTGGACAGTCCTATCTGGATAGTAACACAATGTTGTAGAGTATCTTTGTATTGATACACTAACTGTAAAGTTTTGTAAGAGTATCTCCTCCCAGGTGGCGAGGTCCACTCATCTCCTCCCAGGTGGCGAGGTCCACTCATCTCCTCCCAGGTGCCGAGGTCCACTCATCTCCTCCCAGGTGCCGAGGTCCACTCATCTCCTCCCAGGTGCCGAGGTCCACTCATCTCCACCCAGGTGCCGAGGTCCACTCATCTCCTCCCAGGTGCCGAGGTCCACTCATCTCCTCCCAGGTGCCGAGGTCCACTCATCTCCTCCCAGGTGCCGAGGTCCACTCATCTCCTCCCAGGTGCCGAGGTCCACTCATCTCCTCCCAGGTGCCGAGGTCCACTCATCTCCTCCCAGGTGCCGAGGTCCACTCATCTCCTCCCAGGTGCCGAGGTCCACTCATCTCCTCCCAGGTGCCGAGGTCCACTCATCTCCTCCCAGGTGCCGAGGTCCACTCATCTCCCACCCGGTGCCGAGGTCATCTCATCTCCTCCCAGGTGCCGAGGTCCACTCAACTCTTCCTATGTTCATTCGCTTCCTTGAACCATTGGCCTCTGATCTACCAGTTGGCGATGTACTTCAATACACACCTATTTAGATTCCATAAAGTAATGCAGTTATGTATGTATTTGTAAGATTGTGATATGTATATAATTTTGTTTTACTTGTAATAATGACATTTGTGCTCATTATGACACGTATGCATGATGTTGACATGATTTTATACAATGTCAGAACAGTTATTTGTATGGGGCTCTACATAAGACATTGTATTTATTGTTTTATTGATGATTGTTATTATTATCATCAAGGGCTACTTCAAGGAGGCCGTCTCTGTTCTGCACTCGTCACAAGGCTCCAACAGAAATGTTTCATCTGTGGTGAGTGTCATCACCTGTCATTGTCTGTCTGACTCTGTAATCATCTGCCATCGTCTGTCATTGCCTGTTATCACCTGTCATTGCTGTCATCACCTGTCATCGCCTATCATCATCTAGCATCACCTGTCGTCTTATAACATCACCTGTCATCATCTGTCATTTCCTGTCATCTTCTGTTGCTGTAACGTTTGTCAACCAACAAAACATTGCCACTGAAGTCACAGACTGTTTGTGATTAAATATGTCTCTTGGTTTTGTTATGTTTATCAACTCTATTAATAGATGTGACTGATATGTGTGCATGCATGTGTACGTGCATGTGTGTGTGTGTGTGTATCTGTGATGCATGCATCATGCAGAATGTATTGATGCTTTACTGTCACACAAGATTTTCATATTTAACTAATATATAAATGTATTCAAATGAAGGTGTATTCACTGTGTCGCAGTTGCTACTGATGACTTTGTACACAGTGTCTATTTCATGCTTTGAAGACGACAGTTCTAAGTAGTATCCCACGGGTAGCAAGATTGAATAAGATGTGATGTTGTGTTTCAGCTACGAGCCGACCTTCAACTTGCCTGCTGCTACTACTGCCTCGCAAACTTCTCAGTAAGATAACTCAGATTTCTTAATCATAATTTATGTCACACATGTCATTAACAAGTACTTCCTGGACTGGTTAATGTTGTAATATTGACAGTCTATGAACTGGTGTAATATGGAGGAATGTTATTGTCATTATCTTGTTAGTTTGTCATGTTTTAAATGTGAATGAAGTGATGAAAGCCATGTTTTGTTATAAACTCTGAATGGAGATGCATTCATAGACATCAGCAGTAGAATCAAGATTGATAAACATAACATCAATAACAAAATCAATTTGTTGTTCTTGCAGAAAGCATGCGAGATGATCCTACACATAGTGAGCGTACTGCCCTCTGGTGCTGAGCCGTGTGCGCGAGACATCGGGGTCGCCGGGACGGGGCGACAGCTCCAGTTCCTTGTGTGCTCAGCAGCGGAGGTCCTGCCCTACTGCATCCACCTCATGATCACTTGCTTCAGGGTAACTCTCAGTCACATGATCACATGCTTCAGGGTAACTCTCAGTCACATGATCACATGTTTCAGGGTAACTCTCAGTCACGTGATCACATGCTCCAGGGTAACTCTCAGTCACGTGATCACATGCTCCAGGGTAACTCTCAGTCACATGACCACATGCTTTAGGGTAACTCTCAGTTTCAGTCACATGATCACGTGCTTCAGGGTAACTCTCAGTTATATGATCACTCTCAATCTCGGATGCATAGTTAAACAAACTTTATTTCTGATTCTTTTTAAATTTGTTTCCTGTGTTAAATTGAGACACTCACAAAAAGCATTGTTTTTAATTTCTAGAGCACTGCTTTAAGTTAAAACAGTAATAACTGTAGAAAAAAATGTGTTGTCACATCACCATTTTCTATTGCAGGTCATTTTTTATTTTACCAGATCTGTTTCACCTTGTTAACAAATAAACCTTGTAAAACATTTGTAAGAATCCTTGTGAGTACATTGTAATAACTATGCAATAAACATTGTGAGTATGTTGTAATAACCTTTATAATAACTTTGAAATAATCATTGTGAGAATGTTGTAATAATGTTTGAATATTGTTATTAACCTTGTGAGAACTGTAAACCTTGTCAGAACCGTGTAATATACCTTGTCAGAACCGTATAATAAACCATGTCAGAACCGTATAATAAACCTTGTCAGAACCGTGTAATAAACCTTGTCAGAACCGTGTAATAAACCTTGTCAGAACCGTATAATAAACCTTGTCAGAACCGTGTAATAAACCTTGTCAGAACCGTGTAATAAACCTTGTCAGAACCTTGTAATAAACCTTGTCAGAACCGTGTAATAAACCTTGTCAGAACCGTGTAATAAACCTTGTCAGAACCATGTAATAAACAATGTCAGAACCGTGTAATAAACCTTGTCAGAACCGTGTAATAAACCTTGTCAGAACTGTGTAATAAACCTTGTCAGAACCGTGTAATAAACCTTGTCAGAACCGTGTAATAAACCTTGTCAGAACCGTGTAATAAACCATGTCAGAACCGTATAATAAACAATGTCAGAACCGTGTAATAAACCTTGTCAGAACCGTGTAATAAACCTTGTCAGAACTGTGTAATAAACCTTGTCAGAACCGTGTAATAAACCTTGTCAGAACCGTATAATAAACCTTGTCAGAACCGTGTAATAAACCTTGTCAGAACCGTGTAATAAACCTTGTCAGAACCGTGTAATAAACCTTGTCAGAACCGTGTAATAAACCTTGTCAGAACCGTGTAATAAACCATGTCAGAACCGTATAATAAACCTTGTCAGAACCGTGTAATAAACCTTGTCAGAACCGTGTAATAAACCTTGTCAGAACCGTGTAATAAACCTTGTTATATGTTTATAATAAACCTTGCATGTCCTATGTGCAATGTCGGAACAAATGGCTGGTAATTATGTTGTTTAGTTAAGTAATGACAATGTCTGTGGACCAGCATACACAGTGTAGTTAACTCTCATTGTTTCATTTGTGTGTCCATTTGTTTGTATCATGTCATATTTCCTCTTACTTTTCCCTGATGCTGCATCACCCATTCTCTATTTCTGTCTGTCAGGAAAAAGCCTTCAAAACGTACGCGGCAGACGACATGTCTCTCGGTCACATGATCGTCCTTCTGCAATACGATTGGCCACGATATGAAGACCAGTTCGGAGACTGCCTGAATAAGATCCGGAAACAAGGCAGCTTTACCTACAACATCTTCTTTAACTATGTCATTAGTATCCTTTTTGTTCCAACTCAACATGTCTTAGTAATACTAAAGACAGATTACCGTAGATACATTTCAGAGTCACAATATTTTCTCAACAGAGCTTTCAAATTCATACCTTCTCAGTTCTGTTGTCAACGTCATTCGGAACTTGTCTCGGGTTACGTGATTCCATCAATTAGGTTACATGATTCCATCAATTAGGTTACATGATTCCATCAATTAGGTTACATCTGAATGCCATTTACAGATCATTGTTCAATGCATTTACCATTTGTTCCATTCGCAGAATCTGGTAACAACAGATATGCTGGTATTTAGAAGTGTCTGAAAGTAAATGGTTTGCGATCTGATTGCACATATATTCTGACAACACTGGTTGACTTTAACTCATTTCATAGACATAGATATTTTGGAAGAATTTGCATATCTGAAAACTCCGGATGGGGGAAAGGTGAATCTGGACATCCTTCCCATCAGTACCAAGACTCTGGCACAGTGAGTGGTGGCTTGCTTAAATGTTTATGACCAACAAACATTAACACAGCAGTTTCAATGCAATTTCAAGATTCTAGAACTTTATTGTTTGTTTAAAATTTGCATTAGAACTGGAATTTTCCGTTGGAGATGAGTTGCATTGTGGGTAATAAAGTGGGTGATTTGATAGTTTCTGTTATGTTTGGCAGCACAAGAAGTGTATGTTTACTTCAAAAGGCACAGTTATTTTCATATTTTGTCAATTTCAGGTCGCGGACTGTGACGCGAGGGGTCATCAAAGGGGTGAAGGAAGACTTCAAGGTGACCTTGGAGAAGCAGGTGGCTCGTTGTAATGAGAGCATAGAACGGGTCATTCGTCAGTTCCTCGTTGATGAACGCGTCATTCTACAGCAGAACCTCCTCTGATCGGACATTAAGCCGGCACAGTTGAACTGTGCTGACAGGTGACTTTGTGGAATGTTTCAAGTGTCCACTGAGTGGACTGGACATGGAGTCACTTGACTGTGGCTAGTATACATAGAGTGAGAGAGAGAGGAGAGAAAGGACGATGAGAAAGCAGGATAACACCTTGTACCTGTGGGAGCTGCGTAGCCTGCAGTAGGCAAACACGATGATTGTGCAGCCAATGTTCCACAACACAAGTGACACGTGACCAGACGGGTCATGGAGTGGACGTTGTCGCTCGTGGAGTGATCGTTGTCGCTCGTGTAGTGGATGATTTAGTGAACGTTGTGGTTCATATAATGAACGCTGTGGTTCATATTGTGAACGTTGTGGTTCCTGTACTGGGTCACTGTCTGCCCAGTCCTCCAGGTGCTGTGTGACGTCACTGCTGCCCGTGGGGCGGGGGTAGATGGTCGACCCTGTGTGTGGTTTGGCTGGGTAGAATGTGACAGTGTTGTGCCGTGACGTCACGGAGCACAGAGGCAAGGAGACCTTGGTGACGTCAGCGCGGACGGTGACGTTGTAACTATCCTGTGCTGTGGTGATCTTCACCCTGTCACCTGTCACCCGCAGTGACGTGGGCGCAGCGTGTGCCCCGTATATGACGTGTACAAGTCGCGTGTGACGTCCCTCCAGTGCATAAGTCACGTTCACGTTGGACGTGGTCAGCGGACCGCGGCTACTCCTGTAGTTCCTCGGCACGACATGGGCGACTGGACTCTGTCCGCCGACTGACCACCACACCACGCCGTAGACCCCATCATCAAACACCATCTTCACCCCGCACCCGCCACACGGGCTGCCTCGCATGAACTGGCGTTCGTGGTTGTTGAAGAACACAGACACGTGTGTCACGTGACTGTCGGCGAGGACCCAGATGTCGTCGATGACGATGAGTAGGTGAGGGGAGATGAGAAGGAGGGTGCGACGGACGCTGCGTAGGCGGAGACTGGGGTGATAGGCGCCACTCGCCTCGCTCACCACCAGGACGACGTCATGGAGGAGCTGGGCCGTCAACACCTCCCCGTGTGACCGGCCATCCTCATGACCCTGCCACCGCAGCCAGTGGTTGCAGTCCCCCAGCTGCCCTGTCCACGGCCGCGTGCACGCACTCGCGTTCCCCGGATAGAATAGCAGCACGTTGTTGAGGTAGGACAGCTTCGGCCCGTAGAGGCCGTCCGTGATGAGACGTCGGCCACCCGGCGTGAAGGTGAACGAGTTCTGGTCGGGGTGCTCGTGGCCCGCGTTGAAGTGTCTCCACGCTGTCCTCACTGCCTCGGGCCCGCCCGCCGCGTGCACGCTGTCGTAGACCGCTCGGCCGTGCAGCTTGCCCGCCTTGAGGGACAGGAAGGTGGAGGTGGTGGAAGTGATGGCGCCGGAGCGGTACGTCACCACGCCCCAGTCGCCAAAGTAGTGCAGCTCCGCCTCTCTGTCGACACAACAGGAGCAGCTCAGATGGTGTATTTACAACGGATCTCATCAAATAAACAAGTGGTCTAAGCATTGTGTCACTGATTCATGTCTTGTGATACCAGTGCGTTCCGTCAGAATTGGTAAAGTGTGTGTGTTTGTGTGTGTGTGTGTGCGTGCGTGCGTGCGCATGCACGTGCATGTGTATGTATATATCGACTCTAAGCCCCTCTATTTGTTGGACGACAGCTTCGAGATTGCGACAGCTTGGTGACAATGGTCAACGACTCGCATTGTGTATGCATGCGTGCGTGTGCATAAGTAAAGGAAACCACGTCCGCCCAACATTCGTTGCTCAGGGCAAGACACAGAACGTTCTTACAGATAATTCCCAACATAGGAACGATGTCAAAACGTGTCATTTAGTTGCAACGGCAATGCTAGCATTGTGTTGTGTTATTGTTGCCACTAGCAACAGTCACCCATTATCCGGATGGGATAATGTGGTAGTTTATCCGTCACAGTCATGATAGCAATTGTTACCAACTGTTAGGAAGCACACAGCATCGTTACATATAACGCGCTCGCATAGGTATATATTGGTTTCAGCTTCGTCATATGTATAACCAGAAAGAACGGCGTCACACGCACATCCTGCAATACTCGTTGTGTGTTCACAGTAACGAAGGTCGGAGAGAAAGTGACGTTCACGTCCATCGATAGGCTTAAGTCTACTTCACGTTGCCATCTACTTGGCGTTGCCTAGCAACAAAGTCATTGATGCAAAGGCAAATTTCCCGAAGTATTTGCCGTGCGCGCGTTATTTCTACGATTGTTAATTTACGTTTTATGTTGCGAACAATTGAATTACTCTAAAAACCACCACGTGATATTTTATATACTGGGTATCCTAAACAATAAAAGGGTTACGTTTCATTCGTGGAGTCAGGTTAATCCCTGAAGGTGCACGAGGTGCCGACTGTCTAGGAGGAAAACGTTGGCATACGCTACATAGGTTATACACATATCCAAGACGAATTGTTTGTCAGACAGATACTGTAACTTGTTTGTAGAGATGATGTGGGTGGGGTTACTTGCCTCTACAGGAAAGTAATCCCGTCTACACCTGCCCTATAGGCAAGTAACCCCCACCTAGGAGGAATGGGCGGGATTACTTACCTAAAAGTACGTGGTTGGCGAGGTTACTTGATTGAAGTGCGGGGGTGGACGGGGTTACTTACCTGAAGTGTGAGGGTTGGCGGGATTACTTCCCTAAAGTACGGGGTGGGCAGGGTTATTTGTTTGTAGTGTTTGAGTGGGTGGGGTTACTTGCCTGTAGTGAGTGTGTGGGCGGGATTATTTGCTTGTATTGCGGCGGTGGACGGGGTTACTTGTCTGGAGTGTGTGTGGGTGAGCGGGTTATTTTTCTGTTGTGCGGAGGTGGGCGGGGTTACTTGTCTGTAGTGTGTGTGGGTGGGCGGGGTTATTTGCCTGTAATGCCGGGGTGGACGGGATTAAGAGTCTGTAGTGTATGGGTGGGTGGGGTTACTTGCCTGTAGTGAGTGTGTGGGCGGGATTACTTGCTTGTATTGCGGCGGTGGACGGGGTTACTTGTCTGGAGTGTATGTGGGTGAGCGGGGTTATTTATCTGTTGTGCGGAGGTGGGCGGGGTTACTTGTCTGTGGTGTATGGATGGGTGGTTACTTGTCTGTAGTGAGTGTGTGGGCGGTGGTACTAGTCTGTATTGTGTTAGTGGGCGGGGTTACTTGCCTGTAGTGTAAGGGTGGGCGAGGCGTCAGAGAGGGATCGTACCACAAGAACTCCGTGTGGAGGGTGGTGTGGCGGTGCCCCAAGGAGCGAGGGTCCGGCGTGTCCCGGCGACGACGGATTTGCTCGGCGAGCCAGTTGGCGTGGCCTTGGCGCAGCACGAACGTGTCGAGAAAGACGAGCTGACTCTCGGGCCCGTAGAACCACGTCTGCGGACAGTCAGCCAGACCGACGCTGCGCTGGCAACAGAGGACGCGTCGTTAGATAGTTGTAGGATAGGTGCCCATGTGCCCCCACTGGTGTAGTCCCCCCTCAAATAATGGGACCTCCCGTCTCTGACGAGAGACCACGAGGAAGATCAACATCGCTTAACAGTGATTTGATGGCTCACGCTATTGTATAACAATTTACCGTTTCTGGTACGTAATAAACAATGTTTGGTTCTGTTGCTATATCTCATTGAGTATAAGCTTTAACACCCACGACATCACTTATGGGTGTCTCCACAAAACGCTTTTTGGTACATTTCTGTTGGGTCGAAACGTTTTTAGACGTAACTTGACAGCTTCAATATGATGCAAATTGGTGTTCTAATTGGGCAAAGGTCGTAATTTTGTATCAAGTCGCTACCGCAGAAGGTAGGAAGTGTGAGAACTACTATGACACGACACCCGCCCAGGGGTCTTTACTGTGCTAAAGCCGGCTCTGAACAACAGGTGAACTTTGTGGGTGTTGGAACACACACACAGCACCAGTTCGAATGGATGATAAATTAAGTATCTGCACCACCTATTATCAACATTGATACACAGTAATTAATATCAGTACAATATTGTGAACAGATCATAGCAATCATATGATGATTCCTGTAAATGCGTTTAAATTTGTGTTGTGACGAAGCCTGCAGAGGTAGTGACAACATCCTAGGCTAGGGTCTGCACCCCGAGCTCCTGTTCTCTCGTTACCACCGATTACGTTTCCGAAATGCCTAAACAAAAAGCATTGAAGAATAATTTAAAATATAAACTGACTGACCAAGGTTTGGGTGACGGCTGCTATATAAGCCTGGTTGAAATCACGTCATCCAACCAGGAAATCTATTGCTAACGAAAAACAACGCACTCTCAGTTGATGTGTTGCCGTGCGCTCTGGGATTTGACCTACGCCATATTGGATAAGTATCACATTTCCGCTTCCTGTATGATTGCGTCTGTACGTCCTCTTGCCTCGACTTCCGCTTTGAGATAAGTCTGTTCAATAAATGTTCTCGTCGTTATCGAGTCTTTCCCTTCTATATTGGCGTGGTGGCAGCGTTTTCACTACTGAAGTGGATAGATACTCGTATAGCCAAACAAACGGCACGACGAATGCGTACTTTCCGTACGCAGTAATTAACATTGAACATTGCCGGCATTTGCATAGACGATTGAGCTACACGTCAACGCGACAATGGCTCAGTCACAGAGAGCTCCAAAACAGTGCTCTTTCAAAACACGAAACACTGACGTCATATGAGAGCTGTCGCCAAAACCTCCAATATACTCTATCATTGGACGCGAATTTCGCACCATTCTTACTCGACCAGGCAACATGGGGAAAGAAAACTAACACTTCTCCACTCAGAGGCTTACTTGACGATACCGAAGACACACCAGGCTTGGTTATGCGAACGGCACAACAAAAAGTCGCGCACTTAGATTTAATGCTTGGGCAGATTGCCAACTTCTGCCCGATCATATCGCGAAATACCATCGTCAAAAACTCGACATCCGTCAACTCCATGTGGCAGGCAATCAGACTTCACTTCGGGTTCCAGACAAGCGGCGCTCACTTCATAGATTTCGCCGACATAAAACTTGAATCAGACGAAAACCACGAGGACCTATTCCAACGCCTCGTGGCGTTCGTTGATGATAGTCTGCTGACAGTGGGTGGCGGTATATCACACCACGATGAGTTCCCGACCGTAGATGAGGACTTATCACCGTCGCTAGAGAACATGGTTGTATTGAGCTGGCTTAGATTTATCCATCAGGAGCTATCTAGACTCGTAAAACAGCGCTACGGAACCGAACTGCGGAGCCGCACACTAGTCAGTCTTAAACCAGAGATCTCTCAGGCCCTGGGGTCCCTACTGGACGAGATCCATTCTATGTCAGAGACAAAAATCCTGAGACAGTCAACCTACTACCAACCACGCACACGCTCTGGGCCCGCTCGCCCACAAAGCTACCAACGAACCCAACGAGCAAAACAATGCCCACTCTGTAAGCAGGCTGGTAGACCGATAGTAGACCACTATCTAAGCGCTTGCAAGTACTTGCCCGAGCAAGACAGACTGTTCATGACTAAGGTACGCAACGTGACAGGACTAAACTGCGAAGATAGCGGAGACGATGAACCACCAGTGAATGACGACTACGTCAATGACGTACAAAACGTGTCGGCGACTTGTCGCGTAAATACGAAACAGTCGCCATTCTTCAAGGCATTCCATCGTCATCACCCAATACGTCTTACCCTCGACACTGGTGCCGAAACCAACATGATTAGAGAGACGGTGGCCAGGTCAATTGGTGCAAAAATCACCAAAAGCTCCCAGCTCGCAAGACAAGCTGATGGTGTAACCCCACTCAATGTAGTCGGAGAAACAAGGCTCGTGTTATCGCGGGATAATCTTGACCTACACATCGATGCCCTTGTCGTTAAAGACTTGGATGTCGATGTACTTGCGGGAACACCATTCATGACAACCAATGACATATCCGTTCGTCCCGCCAAAAATCAGATCAGCATTGACGAAACTGTGATACACTACGTGATGGAGAACGTCAACCGTTCCCAATATCACACGATTCGCAGAGCGCAGGCCTACGTGTTGCGTGCGCCACCCGCGTCCACTACTGTTTGGCCAGGCGACTACATAGAACTGTCTATTCCATCAGCACTCGACGATCTTGTAGTGGCGATCGAACCTCGTAACGATCATAAGTCAACATTGCACTACCAAGATTGGCCCCAACCTACCATTGTCGAGGCAGTCGGGGACAAAATCCGTTTACTAAACACGTGTACACATCCATTGAAAATAGGACGCAACGAGCACTTTTGCCAAGTGCGTGGTACCACAGCATGTGACACCAACTACGTGGAAGACATCGTAGTCAAAAACACAAGCACACACGCAGCAGACGTGCAATTTTCAGACACTATCGAACTAGACAGTGGCAACCTCTTGTCTGACGACTTGCGCAACCAGTTCCGCAATCTGCATCAACAATTTGACACCGTGTTCAACTCGAAAATCGTAGGATACAACGGGCATGCGGGCCCATTCACAGCAACTGTAAACATGGGACCAGTCCAACCCCCGCAGCGAAAGGGGAGGTGTCCGCAATACGCTCGCGACAAACTCGTCGAACTTCAGGAAAAGTTTGATGATTTGGAGGCGGCCGGTGTATTCCGTCGTCCAGAAGATATCGGGGTGGTGGTCGAATACCTTAACCCGTCATTTCTCGTACGCAAAGCTAATGGAGGATCACGACTCGTCACTGCCTTCACGGAAGTCGGACGTTACAGCAAGCCGCAGCCTTCTCTCATGCCAGACGTGGATTCGACACTAAGATCCATAGCTTGCTGGAAGTACATCGTTGTATCAGACTTGACGAATGCATTCTATCAGATCCCTCTATCGAAGGACTCAATCAAATACTGCGGAGTTGCGACACCCTTTCGTGGAGTTCTCGTGTACACACGATGTGCCATGGGCATGCCCGGCTCGGAGACGGCATTGGAAGAACTCATGTGCCGAGTCTTTGGTGATCTGTTACAAGAGGGCGTCGTCGCCAAGTTGGCTGACGATTTGTACTGCGGGGGCAACTCGCCACAAGAGCTACTAGACAACTGGAGTCGTGTCCTTGATGCCCTTGCTCGATGCGACTTACGACTTTCAGCAAAGAAGACCAGGGTTTGCCACAAATCAACGACCATCCTAGGCTGGGTGTGGTCAGAAGGTACACTACATGCCAGTCCTCACCGCATCGCTACTCTGGCATCGTGCACACCGCCACAAACCGTTATGGGACTTCGTTCCTTCGTTGGAGCATATAAAGTGTTGGGACGCGTCATCTCTCAGTGTTCCCAAGTACTTGCACCCCTCGAGTCGTACATTGCGGGCATGAAATCACAGGAGACATTGACATGGACTGATGACATCCGCGAGGCGTTCCGTGTCGCCCAAAACACACTCTCCACCAACAGATCGATCACATTACCGCGGCCCAGTGACCAACTATGGATCGTTACCGACGGTTCGGTTACCAAACGTGGCATCGGATCCACACTATACGTTTCGCGAAATGGACAGACCCGTCTTGCCGGGTTTTTCAGCGCCAAACTAAAGAAACACCAAGTTACATGGCTACCCTGCGAAATCGAAGCGTTAGGTATTGCTGCAGCAGTCAAACACTTCAGCCCGTACATCATACAATCAAAGTCGAAGCCGTGTCTACTCACCGACAGCAAACCGTGTGTGCAGGCCATTGACAAACAATGCCGTGGCGAATTTTCATCTAGCCCTCGCGTGACATCGTTTCTGTCAGTTGTCGCCCGATACCAAATCACAGTGCGCCACCTGGCGGGTTCATCAAACATACCATCCGACTTCGCAAGCAGAAACGCACTGGAATGCCATGAACCACATTGCCAGATATGCTCTTTCATATCGCAAATCGAACAATCTGTCGTTATGAGTGTTACTGTGGAAGATATCATATCCGGCTCCACTCGCCTTCCGTTCACGAGCAGGTCCGCATGGCTCTCTACACAATCAGAGTGCCCTGACCTACGGCGCGTCAGAGCTCACCTAAAACAAGGCACACGTCCATCCAAAAAAGTAACCAATGCTAAGGACGTAAAACGTTACTTATCTACTACAACGTTGGCTCGCGACGGCGTCATCGTTGTCAAGTGCGACATACCATTCGCGCCAACCAAAGAACTTATCGTAGTTCCACGACAAGTGTTAGATGGCTTACTAACAGCGATCCACCTAAAGCTGAGCCACCCATCAAAACACCAACTCAAACTCGTAGTTCGTCGTAACTTCTTCGCATTGGACATCGACAACGCGATTGAGCGAGTGACCGACGCATGCCATACATGCATGTCACTAAAAAATATCCCGACTACACTCATCGGACAAACAACGACCGACGCTTCCGAAGCGATTGGTGTTTCGTTCGCAGCAGATGTTATCAAGCGTAACCGACAACTCATATTTGTCGTCCGCGAAACCGTTAGCTCATACACTTTTACGTGCATCATCGAGAGCGAACGCCATGACGCGTTACGTGACTGCCTCGCTCGACTCTGCATAGAGTTTAGACCCCTCGACGGGCCTCCTGCGATCATCCGTGTGGATCCAGCCCCAGGGTTCATCGCTCTCGTGAACGACCCAACTCTGCTACGTTTGGGTATTCGTTTGGAGATAGGGAGAATCAAAAACTCTAACAAAAACCCAGTAGCCGAGAAAGCTGTGTCAGAGGTTGAAGATGAGCTGCTACGATAGGAGCCTGGCGGGGGACCGGTGTCACCTCTTATATTCCAAATTCAAACTTGATGCCATGACATTCTTTCGAATGAAGTCTAATCAGTTTTATGATATGGTTCAAGACCACTACCAGGAGGGGCTGGATGATGAACTAGTATGTAGAGTCTCATTTGCAAAAGATGTATTACATAATATAAATAATGTGGGTAGCTCTTCTTTTTTAGCCATTGACGAGCTGCGCTCATTGCTTACTGTTTTATGTACACAGTAACTTATATACATTGATTTAGTTGAATTGTACAATTTTAGTACGAATAAAATAATTAATGTATTATTACTATTATACTGGCAATTGCTACCTCTCAACTCAACTCCAGAATCCGCGGTCGCGGCCTATCGGCACGCGAAATATGGTTCCAACGAGACCAGTTTTCCAACGCGCAGTTGCCTATTTTAGATCGTGCCATCATTGCTGAACAACATCAGTCTCGCCTACAAAATCACGCACACAGCCAGACGTCGAAGGCTCCTCGCGGCAAAGAGGCGCCTGTACCGATAATTCATGTCGGTGACTTGGTTTACGTACTATCCGACCGCAATAAGTCGCAAGCTCGAGACCGCTATCTAGTCACCTCTATCGAAGATAGCTGGTGCTACATTCGCAAATTTTGCGGATCTCAACTACGCACTTCATCATACAAAGTGCGACTATCCGAGTGCTATTTAGTACCCGGTCATGTGTCGACCACACTACCCACGCGCCATCGTGAGGATGGAGATGACACGGAAGACATCCCGCCATACGAAGATGACACCCCGCCTGATGTCCAAGCGAATGCAACTCCACCCGAAATCCCATTAATGATCGCAGCACCGCCCGAGGCTCCACTGACGATCACAGCGCCACCTGAGGTCCCTACAACCGCGCAACCGAAGCCGCCAACCACACCCAGTGACAACGTGAGGCCCACTCGACCCATCCGCAGACGTAATAAACCTGCATATCTACAAGACTATGAGTTATAATACATGTGCCATGGACCTATTGACTCTACTGCATATTTTGTGTGGCATATGCCCATATTGACTCTACTGCATATTTTGTATGTCATATGGACTATCACGTTATAACCTTACAAGCTTATGTGCTATTATTAGATCAGTGAAGGAGAAAAGAAAGTGGTCACGCCATATTGGATAAGTATCACATTTCCGCTTCCTGTATGATTGCGTCTGTACGTCCTCTTGCCTCGACTTCCGCTTTGAGATAAGTCTGTTCAATAAATGTTCTCGTCGTTATCGAGTCTTTCCCTTCTATATTGGCGCTACCTGTAATCTGGGTTGTGTCGTATAAAAGTGTTGAGTTAACTGTGTTCACTGTGGTGTTATACTTGTAGTCGCGGCAGGGTCGTGCACGAGTTTTGTAGTGTCGTATTAGTGTTATTGTCTTACCTGTAGTCCAGGCAATGTCGTGTAGTAGTAGAAGTCGAAGTGTCGCCGGAGCCAGGGGTGTTGGGTGTGGTCGATGTCGAGGTGTCGCCGGAGCAGCACCACGTACTGGGAGAGAGAGCGGACGGTGTAGCCGACGTAGCCGACGCCCTCGGTCAGCGAGCCGTCGTCGACCAGCACCAGGAACCGCATCGTCTGTTCATATATCATGACGGCGCGCGCCAACCACCGGCGTGCGCGCGCACAGTGCTGTTCCACAACGAGGCTGCCAATCAAGATGGCGACGACGTTCGTGGCGACGTGGTTCTGCGGGTGACGGAAACTACTAATTTACCAACGTACTTTAAAAAATAAAATGTTATGTATGTCGGATAAACTTAATATGTTTGTGCTTTGGAAAAACGCCATTGGTTAAAAAGATGCGTATAGGAATCGGTCTGCTTAATTTGTCTGCTGTTCAGTAGTTCAGTGGTACTGAACTTCTAGCTGCTTGAGTCTTGACATTGTTTGTACCTTCGGCTTCGCCTACGCAGCGTCCACGGTCTGCTCAGCAATCTTATCGTCATCCATAATGATTTTACAAGCGTCCTTGTTTCAGACATTGTCTTCTGTTCACACTGTTCGCGCGCGCGTACGCTCGCACACACACACACAGACACAGAAACACACACGCACGCATGCACGCGCGCGCGCACACACACACACACACAATATGTTGCTTACATCAAGTCAGACCTTTCGTCAGGACTTGTACGTGACCTGTTAAGACTATAGACCCATAAGGCTAATTCTACCAGATTCTTGGAGGCCGGCTCACCAACCTGTAGCAGTGTTTCACCCCACCACTTGGAGAAGGACATATTGTAGAGTTGCTCAGTCATGGCCACCACCTTGGAGACATAGCGCTGTGTGCGTTCGCGGTCGAGGCGGTCGTACACCATGTCAAGAGCCGTTGCGAACCCGACCAGAGAGTGACTGACGGCAACGTCATCGTGTGGAGCTGATGTCATCCGCCATGACTCGTAACCCGCCAGACGGTCCATGTAACGCTCGAGGAAGCGGATGGCGGTGACGTCATCGGGGTAGAGAACGACGTAGAGGGCAAGCGGGGGCAGGTTGTTACCCCAGCCCTCAGGCCACGATGCTGCGTACTCGTCGTTTGTGGCGGGCGGCAGATGTATCTTGCCTGCATAGAGACGTCAGTTGGGATGTAGCCACATAATTAGTCAGGTAGGATATAGCCATGCAATTAGTATGCAGGCCTAATAACGCCACATTCATTCGAGTGTGTGCGCGAGCGCGTGCGTGCGTGCGTGCGTGTGTATTACAACAGCTATATAGCAATACAAAACGGGCATTATATACACAATACTGGTGTACTGGTCTTCGGACAGGCATGCATCGATGTTTTACTGTATCCTTAAAACGGAGTACTAATATGTCTACCTAAATTATTCCAACTACTTGACACCTACACACGGAGCAACAAACAAAGGACATCAATCATCGCCATTATTGTGGCGCCATCTCTATAATATTATATCACAAATAAATCCTTTCAGGTGGAGAAAGTCCCTCTAGAAAACATCTCAACAACACTAAGTAGATGCCGCTAAGTAGGCCTAACTAAAATACATAACACATACAAGACGCGGGTGGACACCACGCACAACAATTACACAAAGTTAGCGTATTAATATATGTATATACTCTACAATTACCGTCGTTCACGGCGGCGATTATTTCAGTCGCAATTTTCCTGTGCGTGGTTTGCGCCTGCCGCCGAAGTGTCGAGACGTCTTCGGGGTCGTAAAAGAGACAGGGATGGGTGTGACACGACCTTGGTTTCAAAGACGTCCCGCCAACGACACACGCCAGCAGTAATAGCGCGACTTGCTTGTGCAGCATGCTGGCTCGATCGACGGCACCACGTGAGTGTTTTCTGAAGAGACCAAACAACGTTAGGTTATTATAATTTGAAGTGTTTCAAGGCAAGACGCTATATATTCTTTTTAATTTTTGAAAATGTAATTATATGCTTCGTCCCCTCAGTGTAAACGAAAATGAGTACAACACGGGGTCTTTGGGCAATAGTGACACAAAGTGTTATATTGGAGTGGGGGTCTTTGGGCAATAGTGACACAAAGTGTTACATGGGAGTGGTGTGTCTTTGGGCAATCACGACAAAGTGTTACAAGGGAGACATGACATTTCGGACAATGCATGACAGAATGAATGTGCCATCAGTTTCAATTTTTTAGGCATCATAATAAATAACCATTTAAACTGGCAGTCATACAAACAAAATAGCAAATAAAATATCCTTACTACTTACACTTCTTTCCTCCAGGGGGTAGATCACGTGGAGACGGGCACCATCTTAGAATTTCCCCATGGGTGCTCCAGCCCAGAGTGATATATATCAGCAGACTCAGTCTACGTCAATTAGCCTTTAATATTCCCTCATTACTCCTTCATTACCCGCCAGGTGGTACTACTTCCACTAGGAGGTCAGTCCCGTGACAGGCTAATTCCCCCTCAGCAGCAGACACTAGCTCCTTCACTTTCCGCCAAGCTAGACCATGTATGGAAGGCAAACATGTAACAAGCTAGTCCATGTACGGAAGGCAAACTTGTAACAAGCTAGACCATGTATGAAAGGCAGACCTGTAACAAGCTAGTCCATGTATGGAAGGCAAACATGTAACAAGCTAGTCCATGTACGGAAGGCAAACATGTAACAACAAGATGTATAGGACAGTTTGAAGAATGAGAATTGTGGTAAGTAAACTGTTGGAAGTTGGAACACGTGTATGGATGGACGTAGCGTAGTGGCTTCTCGTGAGTGTCGAGTCACGCGGCTTATCTCATACTGCACCCGCTAACGAGCACGGGCAGAGAGCGGAGTTCAACTCGTGACTCCATTGTCTGTACTGTCTCGTGATTGAAAAGACATAACGCCTCTATCGGATTTGCGTATATAAACCTAACAAAACTCTAGTGGAGCATATTACTTTCTACCGACTTCGAACAACGCAACTTCACTCCGACTGCTGAAGATGGCGAGCGCTCACGACAAGGCATGTCCCGAGGACAAGATGAATATTATACGTCTCCAATAAGTAAGTGCTGCAAACTTTGTAGGTTATCGCTTGACATACGCTTGACCTCCCAAGTATTTCCTCGCCTTCTCTGCCTTCCTATCCTCCTCTGTATCCCTCTCCTCTCTTCCCTCGCCTTCTCTGCCTTCCTATCCTCCCCTGTCTCCCACTCCTCTCTTTCCTCGCCTTCTCTGCCTTCCTATCCTCCTCTGTCTACCTCTCCTCTCTTCCCGCGCCTTCTCTGCTTTACTATCCTCCCCGTCTCCCTCTCCTCACTTCCCTCGCCTTCCTATCCTCCTCTGTGTCCCTCTCCTCTCTTTCTTCGCCTCCTCTGCCTTCCTATTCTCCTCTGTCTCCCTCTCCTCTCTTTCCTCGCCTTCTCTGCCTTCCTATCCTCCACTGTCTCCCTCTCCTCTCTTTCCTCGCCTTCTCTGCCTTCCTATCCTCCTCTGTCTCCCTCTCCTCTCTTTCCTCGCCTCCTCTGCCTTCCTCTCCTCCTCTGTCTCCTTCTCCTGTCTTTCCTCGTCTTCTCTTCCTTCCTATCCTCCTCTGTCTCCCTCTCCTCTCTTCCCTCGCCTCCTCTGCCTTCCTATCCTCCCCTGTCTCCCTCTCCTCTCTTTCCTCCCCTTCTCTGTCTTCCTATCCTCCTCTGTCTCCCTCTCCTCTCTTCTCTTTCTTCGCCTTATCTGCCTTCCTATCCTCCTCTGTCTCCCTCTCCTCTCTTCCCTCGCCTCCTCTGCCTTCCTATCCTCCCCTGTCTCCCTCTCCTCTCTTCCCTCGCCTTCTCTGCCTTCCTATCCTCCCCTCTCTCCCCTCCTCTCTTTCCTCGCCTCATCTGCCTTCCTCTCCTCCTCTGTCTCCCTCTCTTCTCTTTCCTCGCCTTCTCTGCCTTCTTCTCCTCCTCTGTCTCCCTCTCCTCTCTTCCCTCGCCTCCTCTGCCTTCCTATCCTCCCCTGTCTCCCTCTCCTCTCTTCCCTCGCCTCCTCTGCCTTCCTATCCTCCCCTCGCTCCCCTCCTCTCTTTCCTCGCCTCCTCTGTCTTCCTCTCCTCCTCTGTCTTCCTCTCCTCCTCTGTCTCCTTCTCCTGTCTTTCCTCGTCTTCTCTTCCTTCCTATCCTCCTCTGTCTCCCTCTCCTCTCTTCCCTCGCCTCCTCTGCCTTCCTATCCTCCCCTGTCTCCCTCTCCTCTCTTCCCTTGCCTTCTCTGCCTTCCTATCCTCCCCTCTCTCCCCTCCTCTCTTTCCTCGCCTCCTCTGCCTTCCTCTCCTCCTCTGTCTCCCTCTCTTCTCTTTCCTCGCCTTCTCTGCCTTCTTCTCCTCCTCTGTGTCCCTCTCCTCTCTTCCCTCGCCTCCTCTTCCTTCCTATCCTCCCCTGTCTCCCTCTCCTCTCTTTCCTCGTCTTCTCTGCCTTCCTATCCTCCTCTGTCTCCCTCTCCTCTCTTTCCTCGCCTTCTCTGTTCGTTATGTGTCACTCACGGTTGTCTATATTTACCTTTCAGGACTCTCGGTGCCACCGACGCTGATACCTGGAGTCTGACAGGGAGTGTCTCCAGTGACTCCAGTATTGAGGATTGCACGTGAGTGTTCAACGATTACAATACTTTTACTACCTTATTTATATTTCTCTTACCACGTTTCTCATTCTCTCCAATGTATATACACAGTCTTTCTATCTATGTGAATGCTGACCTCGTCTGGCCTCTTGTCGTTTCGGTTAGCTACGCGGTGTTTGGTTACCGATCGCGTCAGCAGACGTCTCCATTACGTATTGTGTCATAGTCCATTGACCTAGCTTGCCCTTTTATCGTGTGTCGGTTCCTTACGCGGTGTCTGGTTACATCGCTGGCTTATACATTACATATATATATATATATATATATATATATATATATATCAATATTTTCAAAGTTTTCATATATGTTCCAGAGAGGAAGAACTCCGCGACAATCACTATTGCTCCTTCTGTCACTAACTGCGCGAACTCCTGACGACACGGGCTCACTTTGATCCAGAACCTGTTCCCTCTCCGGCGGAGGATGTTGTCGAAGATTGGGATGCTGCTGCGACCAATGTTGAACGCTAACATGTTGTTGATGAACGCTAATTATTAAAAACCTCATCAACTTTCAAACTGTGGTTTTTGTCGGTTATTCCCTTAGCACTAATTCTTCTTTCATACATACATACATACATACATACATACATACATCACATATTTTAAAGTTTCATATATATATATGTCGTTATACACGGTTTATAAACATTATTCACACAGACACAAAACTTTTCTCTTTGATCTTTCGTTATGACTCTTTGATCTTTCGTTCCTTTCAACACCTTTTAAACCTTTCCTCTTTGATCTTTCGTTATTACAAGTTTCCTCTTCGGTCTTTCGTTCTTCATATACACGATAAGCCTTCCATGGCTGCTCACTCCACCGCCAGGGGGCGCGCTACATACGCTCACACATACGATCACGTGACTACTCACTTCACTCAGGGGGGCGGCTTTCGAAACCTCCCTAATATCACTCAAAAATGACCAAAAACTCCTCAGAAACTCCTCAGGATACCCCTTCAAAAACTCTTACATACTACTCGTATGTATTGGATGTTGTTATACATTTCAATATTTAATAATAATGACACACTTCTATAGCGCCAAAACCCCCAGGAATCTGAGCTCAGAGACACAACATACACAAATCATTGGGCAAAATCGTTAACAGGGACAAGCAAGAGTCGTCATTAGAAGGGGCAAAGATGGTGCGAAACGAGGTGCTTTTAATACTACACGTGCTAAACAATTATGTACACGTTGAAGTTTAGCTAAGTCCTTTTTAGCAATAACGTTTAGGAGTGAGTTGCAGTAGTCAAGGCGACTGCTAATTAGAGATACTGATATTGTTTTAGCAGTAGATAAAGACAAATGATGCCGAATTCGGCGGAAATCACGTATATGGTAGAAACAGGATTTACATATTTGAGAAATGTTCTGCTTAAAGCTGAAATCACTGTCAAAGATAACACCTAGATTAAGAACAGTATCTGATGGTGATGTATCATTACCAAGCAATTTAACTGGAAAGTAGTTAACAACCTTGTTTCGTTGTTGTTTTGTGCCAATAATAATTCGATCAATTTTATCTGGATTTAGTTTCAGTTTACTTGCTTCCATCCACAGCAAGATGTCAGTGAGACAGTCATTTAAAGTTGATAGAGATGTCTGTGTGTCAGTTGGTGAAAGTGATATATACACCTGTGTGTCGTCAGCATACAAATGATGATTATATGATGATTAGTTATGACTCCATTAAGGGATGTAGAGTATAAGCTAAACAGAACAGGGCCAAGGACAGAACCTTGTGGGACACCAAATGGAAGATGTTCTGGACAAGACAGTGAGCCAGATATGTTAATGTTTGGTATCGGTCTAAAACTAAACTAACTAAACCACTGAAGAGCCATGCCAGATATACCAAAATGTTTATTAAGGCGATATAAAAGAATGTCGTGATCTGTTGTATCAAAAGCAGCTGATAGATCTAATAAGGTGAGAGCAGTCAATTTGCTATTATCCATATTGTATACAATGTCACTGTGTATTTTAAGAAGAGCCGGGTCAGTTGAATGAAATCGCTTATATGCAGATTGTAGATCATTTGATAAATGCTGTGAATAAATGTGTTCATGGAGTCGATTTGCAACAACCTTCCCCAATCCGTTCGACAGAGAATTTAGATTTGAAATAGGACGGTAATTGTTAAGGTCATTTTTGCACAGACGTTGTTTTTTAATAAGATGATTGACAAGAGCTTGCTTGAGTTCGTGTAGAACAACACCATCCTGTATTGACATATTTATAATATTTTAATAGGATAAACCAGTTGATCAATGCAACTCTTCAGTAGAAATGTTGGAAAAGGGTCAAGACCACAAGATTTATTAGAACACTTTTGTATGATAGTGCGAACTTCACTTGTAGTTGCAGGTGTCAAACATTGCAGTGTATTATCAACAATCGGCTGTAAACTTGTAATCAACGTCATTAATAACAAAACGTGATCGAATGTAAGCAATCTTATCCGTGACATATTTTGAAAACATGCTGCATAATGTATCCAATGAAGAGGTATCAGGCAATAATTTTGGTTTCTCCCGATGAAGGACACTATTGATGGTTTTTCACATTTGGCAGGGTTTTTCAGAATTTTTTAAATATTAAATTCGTATAATAGTCTGATTTTGCTTTTGACATCATGTCGTTGCACAGATGTAACTGCTTAGTATAGCGGATCCGATCAAAAAATTGTAAGTCAAAAATCGACGTTTATGCACACACACACACACACACACACACACACACACACACACACACACACACACACACACACACACACACACACACACACACACACACACACACACACACACACACACACACACACACACACACACACACACACACACACACACACACACACACACACACACACACACACACACACACACACACACACACACACACACACACACATAAAGTAGTACGTTCATTGTTATTTCGCTTTTACTGCATTGTTTTAAACTATTGGTATGTTCCTCTAAGGTTGCGCTTGCATCAGAAGACTGCGTTCCCCATGTGCTGCAACAATTACTTGCTTAAAAAACTGACGTTTGAATTAATCAGGGAAGACAGATATCAGCTATGTTTTTGTTCCCTGAAAGTTTGCAAGAACGCATAGTATTCGAGTCCACAATTTGAGAGTTCAATGAGTATTCACGGTCGGTTATGCGTTCCACCGCGAACAACTCGTCTGATTTCTCAATACTGGGGTCCTAGTTCATCTTCCTGTAGCGTTTGCACTTGTTGTTCATCTTACCATACGCAACGACGACACAGTGTGCTCACGTCGACATGTACTGGGTGACATGATTAGTATTAGCCCTTCCGCCAACAGATTCCTGTTGTGTTCCTATTTTAACTACTCACCGCAGCGCAGCATTCCCGCTTAGTAGGCGCCTGTTTAGGATTTTCCAAGTACGACAACAGTTTGTCTAGATAGTCGTTCATCACTCTGATTTCGTTGTTTGTTGATCAGAATACAGGTTTCGTCCAAATTGCATTGCGCTGCATGCTCAACAGTTTACTCAAAGGAAATAAAAACAAGGCATTAGTTAAAATCCGTTTTAACATTGTTTGTAACATTCGAAAACATAAAAAAAATACAGAAAAATACATTTGTAGCATAAATTCGATTTTAAGCCTGTCTGTGTAGCGATTCCAGCGGAAAATAAAAATGTCATGAGCTAGGCGATCACGTGGTATTGCAACGTAACGTATGAACCACACTCGCAGCAGGCCAACCTTTTCCATGCATTCAAAGCATGTTTACAAAGATAGTTTTGGGGTCGAAACGAACGTAAGAATGAATTATTGTGCAATATCCGATGTAATGCAAACACTAGTCATCATAGAGGAACAAGCAGTTATCTTACGGTTTTTGTCGGAATTCCGGTTTTTATACTGTTCCAAAGATCACTTTTGTGAATCGTGTAAATCCGGGGAGAAAAAAATGAATGTTGGGGGGGGGTAGGGCATATAAAATCCTGGACAATTCACCTACGATCTATCTGCGGATTGAGTTAACCATCTATCCACCGGGTGTCGCCACGTGTTAATGACGCTGCCTGGCGATTAGAGATAGAACCGACCCAACCGAGCCCGTGAATCTGCGAAGTAAAACCCTTAGTTCTGTCGGCTGTTCGCTTCAGAGCTTTCGAAGTGCGTGCACAAAAGCAGTGGACCAATAGGAAACGACGATGTATTTTGTGGAGATGTTGATCATTTTCGAACACAATGGCTAATCGACGATTTGTTGTACGGCAAGACAAATGACGTACTCACTCATGGCAAGCAACAAGACTGTTATACAGGACATCCACAAACAGGACTGGTCGCCTCGTTCACAACACGAGGTGTGCATACAAAATGCACTCCATCCATCTTGCCGAGGAAGGAAATATGAAAGAGGAGAAGAAAACTGAGCTGAACATGTCAAAGACGAAGGCAGCCACCAAGTACATAGCTAAGGAAGCAATTGAGCTGGTAACGAAGAAAACTATAATGGCCCATCAACTTGCTGTTTTGACAAAGCTGGCCAAGGAGAAAGCTGCCCGTCAGCCAACTCGGGTTCAGCCCAGAAAATATCATTAACAAGTGAGTTAGTACTATGACATGTCTGCGTGAGTCCGTGTGCTTTTTTTGCTATTGGAAATGTTAAGATTTTCTATTTAATATTGCTCAAAATACACCATATGTCGTCTACAATTAAAACATATCTCTGAGGAGTCCCCCCTTCCCCCGATTAGATGAGACAGTCCTCTCGGGCTGAAATGTGGGCCACACCAAAATTTCCGGTTTTTCTCTGAATGTCACTCTCATCCCTGGAATGAGCCTACAAGTCGATTAGGTATCGCCGAGCTTAGGCTCGTTTTCAGAATAATTATATCGTATTCAACAAACGCGAGATAATCTACACCAATATACATACATAGCAAACATATATCGTATCCAGCTACATAAAGTAACGTGTATAATCTCATAATATCACTAGAATATCGATGTATGAAGGAGGAGTTGTACAATTGATCATAGCAACTTAAATCAGTCAGCGAATTTCTGTCGGTCCTGCTAGCTCAGTTGGTAAACGCGTTGGTTCCTTCGCATTTATTTTGCAATCGGGTGACGCCGGTTCATCCCGACACAAAACCATTGATTTTCTTTACACTTTTTATGTTTTCACGAAGTAATATACCAAATCATTTTGTATACTATGATGCACTGTAATAATTATTTATTCGCCACAAAAATGAAAATATGGTAATTATATATAACGATGTTTCAAAATTTTATTTATCCAGACAGATCACCATTTGTTTTCATATATATATATATATATATATATATATATATATATATATAATTACAATATATTACCGTATAATATATATATATATATGTACTATTAATAAACTACATATCCATTACATTCTATTTGTTTGGATAAATAATTTTTTTATTGAAAAATCGTTATATAATTCCCATATTTTCTTTTTTTATAGTATAAAATGAATTTGTTTATATTACTTCGTTAAAACAAAAAAAAAGTGTAAAGGAAATAAATGGTTTGGTGTTGGGATTGAACCGGCGTCGCCCGATTGCAAAATAAATGCCACGGAACCAACGCGTTTATCAACTGAGCTAGTAGACCAACAGAAATTCGCTGACTGATTTAAGTTGCTATGATAAATTGTACAACTCCTCTTTCATACATCAATATTCTAGTGATAGTATGGTATTATTAGTCGACTTGTAGGCCCATTCGCATTTATTGTTTTGAATAAAATTGTATTCATGTGGAACCTTAAGATAACTGCTTGTTCCTCTATGATGACTAGTGTTTGTATTACATCGGAATATCGCACAATAACTAATGTTGACGCTCGTTTCAACCCGAAAGCTATCCTTGTAAACATGCTCTGAATGCATGGAAAGGGTCGGCCTGATGCGTGTATGGGTCATATGTGACGTCACATCTCGGCATCCCCATTTTTTGGCTTGGTGGACATGGATGTAGATAGCAGGATGTAATATAATATGAATTCAAGCATGTTTTATTCCCTTTAATTGGGCTTTGTTTTCTGTAAGCCGTAGCAGTCTCTTCGAGATGGGATACAGTGTTCACCAGTTGTATGGCAACAAATTCAGTTGTCTGCAAGCATGGCAACTTCACAAAGCCAATGCCCGTCTCTGGCGCCAATGCATTCGTAGTGGACCAACAACTTTCGCCGGTGGCAGTGGTACCAGAAATAAAACAATCTCCTTTGTACCGCACAGTCTTTGGTGTCCTCTAAGGTCATGCTTGCACCTGAAGATTATATTCTCTAAGGTATTGCTAGCACCTGAAGACTGTCTCCTTAAACATCGTGCTTGCACCGAAAGACTGTCTCCTTAAACGTCGTGCTTGCACCAGAAGACTGTCTCCTTAAAGGTCGTGCTAGCACCTGAAGACTGTCTCCCTAAAGGTCGTGCTTGCACCAGAAGATTATATCCTCTAAGGTCGTGCTAGCACCTGAAGACTGCCTCCTTAAAGGTCGTGCTTGCATCGGAAGACTGTGTCCTCTAAGGTCGTGCTTGCATCTGAAGACTGTCTCCTCTAAGGTCGTGCTAGCACCTGAAGATTATATACTCTAAGGTCGTGCTAGCACCTGAAGACTGCTTCCTTAAAGGTCGTGCTTGCACCAGAAGACTGTCTCCTCTAAGGCCGTGCTTGCATCTGAAGACTGTCTCCTCTAAGGTCGTGCTAGCACCTGAAGACTGTCTCCTCAAAGGTCGTGCTTGCATCAGAAGGCTATATCCTCCAGGGTTGTGCTAGCACCTGAAGACTGTCTCCTTAAAGGTCGTGCTTGCACCAGATTACTGTCTCCTCTAAGGTCGTGCTTGTACCAGAAGACTGTCTCCTCTAAGGTCGTACTAGCACCTGGAGACTGTCTCCTCTAAGGTCGTGCTTGCTCCAGAAGACTGTCTCCTCTAAGGTCGTGCTTGCACCTGAAGAATATATCCTCTAAGGTCATGCTAGCACATGAAGACTCTCTTCCCTAAGGTCATGCTTGCACCAGAAAACTGTCTCCTCTAAGGTCGTGCTTGCACCTGAAGACAATCTCTTCTAAGGTCGTGCTTACATCTGAAGACTGTCTCCACTAAACTGTCTCCTCTAAGGTCGTGCTTGCACCCGAAGATTGCCTCCTCGAATGACGTGCTCGCACCAGAAGATTACCTCTTCTAAGGTCGTGCTTGCACCTAAAGACTGTCTCCTCAAAGGTCGTGCTTGCACCAGAAGACGGTCTTCTCTAAGTTCATGCGTGCACTAGAAGACTGTATCTTCTACGGTCGTGCTTGCGCCTGAAAACTGTCTCCTCTAAGGTCGTGCTTGCACCAGAAGATTGCCTCCTCCAAGGTCGTGTTTGCACCAGAATATTATAACCTCTGAGGTCGTGCTGGCAAAAGCGGCGATTTTGGAGCACTGCGTGAATTAGGAATTGTAGCATAGCATTCCCATGTAGATATTGATTGTTTTATAAACCAGTGTATCCGTAGTGAGTGATCTTTCTAAATTATATCTAGTGTACAAACATGCGGTCAGTAGTAAGATAGAGTGGACGTGAGTGTCTCACACACACACGTAGTACATCAGGTGGCCACTGGCTATATCGGGTGACCACTGAGTATCTCAGTTGGCCACTGGGTACCTCACATGGCCACTGCGTACCCCAGGTTGCCACTGGTTACATCAGTTGGCCACTGGGTACCTCACATGGCCACTGCGTACCCCAGGTTGCCACTGGGTACATCAGTTGACCACTGGGTACCTCAGTTGACCACTGGGTACCTCAGATGACCATTGGGTGCCTCAGATGGCCACTGGGTACCTCAGATGACCACTGGGTGCCTGAGATGGCCACTGGATACCTCAGATGACCACTGGGTGCCTCAGATGGCCACTGGGTGCCTCATATGGCCACTGGGTACCTCAGATGGCCACTGGGTGCCTCAGATGACCACTGGGTACCTCAGATGACCACTGGGTGCCTCAGATGGCCACTGGGTACCTCAGATGACCACTGGGTGCCTCAGATGGCCACTGGGTACCTCAGATGACCACTGAGTACCTCAGATGGCCACTGGGTACCTCAGATGACCACTGGGTACCTCAGATGGCCACTAGGTGCCTCAGTTGACCACCACTGGGTACCTCAGTTGACCACTGGGTACCTCAGTTGACCACTGGGTGCCTCAGTTGACCACTGGGTGCCTCAGATGGCCACATTGCAAGAGACTCGTGAGGGTTCCACTAACTAGTCGGGGCGTACTCGACTGCTCCCGACCCTAGAAGTATGTCTCGCCCTAATCGGATCAATAGACCTGCGACGTTAGAAACCCGTCTGCTCTATTTCTGTACACAATCTCTACAAGAGAGCGCTGGCATTGGTCGGTGGTGTTGTGGCCAACAGTATAATCTGTTATTTATTTCCACACCGCAGACGACAGTATTTTCCAGTCTGGAATATTGTTCAACGTGGACAAGTCGAGCTTCTATCATTTAGATAGTTCAGTGTTTTCTTTGTCGAGTAGTTTCAACGAACTCGGCACACTAGCGGTCTCTTGTCGTATTGGTAACAGTTGGTCAAGTTTGGCAGTAATGGATGACATGCCTTCTTTGAAGTCTGCTGCGTCGTCAGTCTTCTGTTTTTGTTGGCCTCACATCCAATGAATGTAGCATCCAGAACATTGTCAACAGCGAAGAGAACCACATTCAGTACAAAACGGCTTGACGTTACGTCATCACGTGCATTTCCGCCGTTTCGATGGAAACCAGTGGTGTGAAGTATAAACCGAATTGTGGATTGAATTTTGGTTTGAGTTAACGTGGCGGATCGATGTAGGTATATAAAAAGAAAGTTCGCTCCGAAAAGAACCAGCAAATTATAAGAAGATTGCTCGACGGAATTTGGTTGTGTTATTGTACAAGAAACGACCAAATGTCTCGCGATTTTAAGAGCAACTGTCCCGCATTTATGTGGAATGTTTCCGTCGAAAAGATATTTGGGGTTGACACAAGGCTAGGCCCTGTGCATTCAACGAGTCAGTTGCAATCAAATAACAACCTTGCAATTAGGTCTATGTAGGCGTTTTTGTATTGCATATGGGCACTTAACTAGCTTTAACTCTCTGTCGTCAGACGTCGCCACTAACTGGACGAACAAAAGCAAGCATTTCCTTGAGGTGTTATGAATTAATCCGTTAAATGACGATACGACGACGACAACAGGTGGGTCGAGAAACACGCGATTCACTCCACGATCTTATACTGCGTGGGTAAATGTTAACTAGGGGTAGTGTATTGTTTCTACCACCCTGGATTGCGATCTGCTAGGGTGGTGAGAGCCACGTGTGTCCAAGCAGTCCAAACACACTGGACATGTCCGAGTCAACTCAAGACTCGGGCTACATACAGTAGCATACAAAGTGGAAGCGTTAACCACCGCGTAGCGACGTGAGACGGTGAATGCGGTGAGGACTGTCGGTATACCGTTATGTCTTATGATGCCTTAATAAATCAACCTAGGATGTACATTGAAAATGAGCAGAGTTATGCATCTAAGACTGTTCTAACTCACCTCATATACACGTCATGTTGCCGACCCATGTCTGTCGTTCCCCCTCTTCGTCCCGTCGGGTAGCCGTCAGCCCCGTCCGCCTAGCCCCGTCCGCCTGACGTACAGTGGCCGACCTCTAGCAGTGTCTGTCGGCCTGCGTCTAACGCCGCCCGACAATCTGTCACTTCGTATTGGCCGTGATGCTCTAATGCTGAGTGTAGGGATGTTAACATGCTCGGCGGCACTAAACGAAACATCAACATTATTCAGTGCAGACCGCGAAACACGCAACAGCTGGTAAGCAACCTACCACCCCTAAACAGAGTGGGACAGCCAACGAACCAAGGCTCTGGTATCTGGGCTCGGGTTCTCGCACATGTATCGTTACGTCATCTTCGTTCATGGGTATCGCTGATGCAAGGGATGCGACGACGTTAAAAACAAGCTATGTACTTTCCACAGTAAGAACATTATTACCACGTAATGAGGGCTTTTTTTACTTTTACAAGTTTCCATGCCAAGCATTGCCAAGCTTCGTTGTTATAACGTACGATTGTACTCAAAGCTTGGAAGGGTAGGCCTAATATAGAGGGTGTCTAATGACGTCAGCACTATGCGTGCACACAACCCCCAGCGGCCATATTGGAGTACAAGCGAACCGTTCGCAACCGCCCGCATTGTGTGTGTTCACTGAGCCGCTAAATTGTTTCTTTGTCGTTGCACCGCGCAGTATGGCTTCAAAGACAGTTAAAGTTCCGTATGTTGACACATTAGATGTGTTGACAAAGCAGAGGTATTTAGATAAGTTACGAATCGTTGATAGCGTTGATCCGTATTCTTTGCCGAATTCGGCATGGTCTAAGAAGGAAGCATGCTTCCCAGCTGTATCATACCCAGACATAGTGAACTAATTGATTTTTAACAAATCTTTCTACACCATGGAAGACATGAAGGCGTAGAAGAGCCTAGAGGCGTACAACCAGCTGACGTCAGGATGGATAAGCGATGTGGCGGTTTTTGTGAAAAATGGCTACCACATTGTACGAGCGAAAGTAAGCTTTGATTTCAGTAAATTTAGACATCTAGTTTTGATAAGTAGGTAGTCCTCCTATTAATAATATTACAATAGCTTAATGAGAATGACTATAAAATTAATTGCAATAAAATATGTGCATGCAATTATACCTATGGCTATGCCCTTTTTCCTATGGGGCTATGCCTATGGCTATTGTGTAACTATAAATAGTAGGTCCCTATATTTATAAGCATAAAAGGCTGGATATATTTTTTATTAAGTACTGTTTTTATTATTAATTGCTTTATGCATCAACTTTGTTATGCAGAAGATAAGTAGGTACAACCATGACTTAAGTCCTTACAGCTATATATTTATGTATTTTAAGGCCCTAATTTTTGCATGTATAACATTGTCAACAATTCTAAATTTAGTTTGCACCGTACTAACATTTTACACTGTTTGACAGGTACTTCATTCGCAGAGACTTCGCGAAAAGCCATTGCAGCCTTGGATCATCGCAGATAAAGCTGGGACTGTCTGCACCGCCCATTGTGACTGCATGGCTGGGTTGGGTGAGGCCTGCACTCACATCGCCACACTTCTCTTTGCGGTGGATACTACCGTGAAGATCCGTGACAGCAAGACTGTGACGCAAGAGCCAGCTTATTGGCTGCTGCCAGCAACTCACCGAGAGGTTCGTTACAGAGAGGTTGGTGAAATCGATTTCACGTCAGCCTTGACAAAAAAAAGCAACTGGATGAAGCCATTGCCAGTGGGTCGCCAGTCTCGTCTCGGGTTCGTCAACCAAAGAACATCGCCGCACCAAGTCATGCTGAGCTTGACAGCTTTTTCCGTGGACTTAGCCTGGGTGACACAAAGCCTGTTGTGTTGTCCCTTCTGCCTCCGTACAGTGATGGGTTTGTTCCCAAACAGGCCCAGGTAAATTTTCCAGCAGTGCTTTCGGACATGTTCCAGGATGAGCTGTACAAACAGCCGTTCCATGTCGTCCTGGAGAAGTGTTCGTCTGTCACGTTGGCTGTCACACTTCAACAGGCGGAGGCAGTGGAGATGGCGACAAGGGCTCAGGCCAACTCACGACTTTGGCCAAAGTTCAGGGCTGGCAGGGTGACTGCATCAAGGTTTCACAAAGTGTGCCACACCGACCCCTCTCAACCAGCACCAAGTGCGATCAAGGACATCTGCTACCCGGATCGACACCTGACCACACCAGCCATACGATGGGGCATCAAGCATGAAAACGTTGCGAAGGCTGCTTATCGCAAGACGATGACCGGGCATGCCAACTTCTCCATGCGGGACTCTGGATTAGTCATCCACAACCGATATCCAGAGATTGGGGCTTCTCCCGATGGAGTCGTCCGATGTGACTACTGTGGGGAAGGCAGTCTCGAGGTGAAGTGCCCCTACCTCGTGCGTGACGAGGTCCTGAGTGAGGTAAAGGAAGGCGCCACCTGTTTGGCAAAGAATGCAGATGGCACCCTACACTTACAAAAAGGACACTACACACGTACCAACCACCCCATGGCACACCGCATCAAGGGACAAACCTTCGTCCGGATCTGCTCACAGATGCGATCGCGACGCGGTAACGTAGGACAGTGCATGTGTGTGCGCGTGCGTGCGTGCGTGCGTGTGTGCGTGCGTGCGTGCGCATGCACGTGCATGTGTGTATGTATATATCGACTCTAAGCCCCTATATTTGTTGGACGACAGCTTCGAGATTGCAACAGCTTGGTGACAATGATCAACGACTCGCATTGCCACTTTACTAATTTCCACCCATTGAAAGACCAACGACCGGGACGAGATAACAGCCGCCGACGCAGTGTTCGTTCTATTGTGCTTAAATGCATGCATTTGTGCGTTTACGGTTACATTTGCATATAAATCGGTATCACCGCGAATATTATGATGCGAAACAATGATTGACCTTCCTGCTGAAGTAATTTCGCATACTCCTGCTGTAAAATATTCGTGTACAAGTGTGAATTGATGTCTTCTTCTTCGTCGTCGTCGTATTCTTTATCGACCACCATCAACATCATATTCATAATTAGATTCACAATCATCATCATCACCATCACCACTTTCATCATCACCACCACCATCATCATCACCACCATCATCATCACCACCACCATCATCACCACCACCACCATCACCATCATCACCACCATCATCATCACCACCATCATCATCACCACCATCATCACCACCATCATCACCACCACCATCATCATCACCACCATCATCATCACCACCATCATCACCACCACCACTATCATCACCACCATCACCATCACCATCATCATCACCACCATCATCATCATCATCACCACCATCATCATCATCATCACCACCACCATCATCATCACCACCATCATCACCACCACCATCATCATCACCACCACCATCATCAATACCACCATCATCATCACCACCATCATCACCACCGTCATCACCACCACCATCATCATCACCACCATCATCACCACCACCATCATCACCACCATCATCACCACCACCACTATCATCACCACCATCACCATCATCATCATCACCACCATCATCATCATCGCCATCATCATCATCACCACCATCATCCGTTGACATTGTTCGATCTGTCTGACCTTGCAAAATTGCTTTGAAGTGTATACGTTGGCGGCAGTTGAAGGGGATACGTAGCAGCATTACTAATAGGACAGCGCGGATTGAATGTCAGAACTTCAGTGTTTACAGAATGAGAAATATACATTTTGTAACAAATGTGGAGGTTCCACCAATAATAGAGGAGTTAGCAAGTATGCTAATTGCGATACAGTTCTTATATACAGAACCACACCTATGCTACAAGTGAGAATTGGCTTATTCGTGTGAAGCCATACCTCTGGTAGTCTGCTGGCCAGTTCAATGTGCTGTCGGCCTCGGGAATATTTATAGCACATAGACACGCATTATTCTGGACAGCATGACAATTTAAATGAAATTGTTGCAGACAGCTGAGCGTATTTACAATCTAAATAGTTTACTATACTAATATACAATCGATTGTAATTATTCGACTAGCTGCAACTGACCCCGACTTCACGACTGACCAACGACCGACTTACAGTTGTTGCCTCGTGGCCGGGTGTTTTTGCTTCTCTCTGACTGAGGGAAACCAAAATATAAACATTATGAAAATGCGCCGTATACGCAGATTTGAAATATCGCGGTCACGAACCAAATAGTGTTAGTGTTGAGATAATTTCATGTTATGCGAACTTAGCTTTACTGAGAAATCGGCAAATACGGTTTCCGGAATAAATGTCCATATTATATTTCGCTTCTCGCAAGTGACACTTGTCGCTGGTCGACGTATTGTTGTACAGAACGTATCGATTCTTGAGCACAAGTGTGCGTCATTCCGTTACGTCACAGGCAGTGGAGAATGGAGTAGAAGGAACGTCTCATAATGAATCGCGCTTATCCGTCACAAGTCCTGGGACCCGGCAAGCCACACAGACGGGCCACAGACGGCACATTTTCGTTCATCTTCATTATCTGGCTTGTCCTTTCAGTAAGTTGCCAAAAATGACACATTAGTCGACTTAAACTGTCGAAACTGCTGAAATGCCTATAGTCTCATATCGGTTTAGCTATGGTGATATGAGATGACAGAAATGACTTTCTTTGTCTTCACACTTAAAGTATAGTTTTCTTGATGTGAAATGTTACAATTTACAAATAGAATCCCAGAATATCCGGGATCAGGAAATAAACATGTCGTAGCCACATCAACTGTACGCCGTAAAAGATCACCAGACAACACACGTGTCTGCGGTAGCGTTATAATGTAGGTCACAAATCAGTCGCAGAACTCTGGGCGATTTTCCTTCTCAGATCTCTTGATCAAACTACCTGTTGTCGAAAATGTTTCGCGTGATGACTTACCTATCACCGAACTCACCCCATTATCGCTCTGTCCTTGGAACGAATCAGGGATTTGTGGCACCATAGAACTAATGATTCGTAGCCGAACAACAATTATAGTTATATTTGTTTTATAGTAAATTGTGTTTTTCTGTCCTTATGTGTAGTTCAAATATGTCAATGACGATATCCGCTGCTTTCTAAGCAAACTTATGTATTGTAGACTAATAGTATAATTAAGTTAGGTTTTTGATAACATATTGCGTATAATTGAAGCAGCTATACCTGTTTACTGCAGTGTGTTGTGGAAACCGGTGCGTTGCTTTCCTGTCCTATCAGGACCTGGACCTGAGTTGCGCCGAGTGGCTGCACCTATTAAGGCTCTGCGTTTCAATGTTGATTTTAATAGACGTTTAGACGTTTTACAGTACTGTAACTTCACGGACAGTTCTATGAATGTGCAAAGTCTCTACTTGACTGCTGGTTCGGCAAATGTTTATGACTTTTTATATGTTTTGACTACATTTCCTGTGCTACTGCCATACTGATTAGGTCAGCCGTCACGGCATCCAGAACAATGTGCCGAACAAGCATGACCACGTGACACTACAGCAGCAGTAGAACTCAGTATGATCAGGTACATTGCCAGTCAATTGCTTCGCCCATCCTGTGCTTCACTGGTGAACGCCAATACATGGAGAACATTGGTCAATCACGGCATTGCCGCCCGGTTGATCATACCGCGGCCGGCCAGGCATACGCCATTGTGACAACAATTTAAGACACATACGCATTGAACAATGGGACTCGCTCACTCCACACAGTACTCCATCGGGCAATGGGGCTCTGCGAAATGCTCGACGCGACGCCAGATCACCCGTTATATTGGGCCTCGTCAACGCCTATTCCATTCGCAATAAAACATACGTTTTTATTTACCAACTATGATATCGTGGCAGTTACTGAGACCTGGTTCAGCCCGGGAGATAAGGACACGGAATCAGTGAAAGATTTAACACCGATCGGCTACAATTTCGTGCATGCGCCAAGAAAGAACCGGCGAGGGGGTGGCATTGGCTTCTTATATAGATCGATCTTTAAAGTTACCGTCAACAACAAGAAGCTGCCGATGCAATAATTCGAATTTATAGACATTGATGTCATGTCGCCCGCTAGCTACATCGAGCTGATCATTATATATCGCCCACCTTGGTCAAACAAAAACAAACTCTCTCATGCCGACTTTCTTGCCGAGTTTGCATCCTTCGTTGAAGGCTATGCCATGATGTCGTGTCGTTTCGCGATGATTGGAGACTTCAATATTCACTGAGACAGACCGTCCGAGATAATTGACGCCGTTAACGTAATCCAACACGTTAGTGAGCCTACACACATCGATGGCCACATTATCGACCTGATCCTCACACGGGCGGAGAACCACGGAATTGTTTCCATGAAAACTTCGTCGCCAAGAGAACACGATGACAATTCGAACGAAAATGGCGCCGCACATCCCTTACTGTACATCGCAAGATATACAAGGCACAATGCGCATACGTCAAGAAACTAATCAACACCGCAAAGTCGGACTACTTTGCATTCGAACTTGATCAATGCGGTGACAATTCAAGACGACTGTACCGTTTGATGGACGGGCTCCTGCAGCGACGGAAATCCGCTCATTTACCACAAAACGACAACACGCAAGAACTCGCAACACATTTCGCCACTTTCTTCTCAGCAAAGGTTGAGACGATTCGTGGGACGCTATGTGACTACCCTGCCGCCACTCCTAGCCTAGATGTCGAGAAACAGCGGACCTACATGTACCACGATTACACACGTTCGCGACAGCGTCGTTATCCGATATTCGCAGTCTCATCACCAAGTCGCCAACGACATCTTGTGCGCTCGACCCATTACCAACATGGCTACTTAAAGATATTTCAGACGGATTAGCGCCAATTCTGACGCAACTGATTAACGCATCCATCATACTCGGTGTCGTCCCTCGTTGCCTAAAACTTGCTGACGTCACCCCGTTACTAAAGAAGCCTAATCTAGATGTTGACAACTTGTCACATTACAGATCCGCCTCGAATCTCCCTTTTGTCTCCAAGTTGCTTGATAGACAGGTCGCACGGTGCCTACTCGATCACACAACTACGAACGACCTACTCGACCGGAACCAGTCGGTCTATCGCCCGTACGACTCAACTGAAACAGCTATAATGCTAGTACAGAATGATATTCTGAATGAATGGCATTAGACCGGCGGTACGGGGCGATACTCGTACTACTCGATATGTCTGCCGCATTCGACATACTTGACCGATCGAACACAATCCGTGATAATACCAGGCGGTGCTTCCGACCATTCAACTATCGTTTTTGGTGTCCCCCAAGACTCACCATTGGGGTCATTGCTTTTCACCATCAACACGTCCCCAATCGGCAATATCATCAGACAACACAACTTGAACTATCATATGTACGCAGACGACACACAGCTGTACATAAAAGTTGACATCATTGATGAAAACGACAGACTGTCATCGTTGCTTACAATCGAACACTGCGTCAACGACGTCCGCGCGTGGATGAACACCAATCTACTGAAAGTCAATGAGGACAAAACAGTCGCGCTCGTCTTGGCATCACGCACCAACCAGAAGAACCGCATCATCACCATGGTAAAGATTGGCGACTGTGACATCACTCCTAGTCCGATTACCCACAACATCGACGTTGTGTTCGACGTTGAAATGTCGATGGTACGTCACGTGCAACACGTAGGTCGTGCCGCATACTATCACCTGCGTAACATTGCTTCCATACGATCGTGTCTATCGGAGAAACCATCGGCTCGAATAATACATTCAATGGTGATTTCGAGACCCGACTACGGGAATGCTTTGCTGTTCGGCATCCCAGACGTTCTTATCTCGAAACTGCAGAGAGTGCAGAACTCAGCAGCTTGATTGGTAGTCCTCTGCAACAGGCGAGAGCACATCACCCCTGTGATAAAGAAGCTCCATTGGCTACCGGCGAAACAGCGTATCGTGTACAAAATACTGCTGATTTCATTCCAAGCCCAATATTGCATTGCTCTGTCGTACATCACCGACTTGCTCGACGCGTACCGACCAGCGCGTGCCTACGTTCTGCCAACAACAACGACCTGCGTGTGCCGCCATCCAACAGCAGATACGGCGATCGCTCCTTCTCATTTTCGGCTTTTAAAAACCCATCTCTTCCATGTTTAGTTTAGTCTGTGATCTCGTACATGACATAGTGTTTTTAAATAATTTATTGTAATTTAAGTAACTTAATTATGTCTTATGATGCACATATTATATCACGTTTTAATCAATGTCATATCCTTTTACCACATAATCGTATTGCCTATGCAATTAATTTAGTTTATTTATTTAACTAGCTAGTTTTAACATTCATGTATTAATTTATTTTAGCGCCTCTGAATGGACTTTTGTCTAGATTTATGGCGCTCTACAAGTCGACTCATTATATTATTACTCTCTGCCGTCAGCCATGACCCCGGAAATACCTAAGCAGCGTCGTCGCCAGTTCTAACGATAAAACCAACGCAATTTCTGTTGTTTACACGCGATTAAATTGTCGTTCTCGTGACGTTAAACTAACTTTAGTTGCACCATACATATTAATACAACCTCTTTAGGACAGTGTCTCGAGTCAATGACGTTCTACCTGCCTACTACAGATGTTCATCGGCCTGACGTGCTATCATTTTGGCGATTATTACCGCGTCATTTACGGCGTGGACAGTTGGGGCAACACGTGCAACAGAGAGAATGCAAAGATCGCCAATATCAGTTTGTCGGGGCTCAACTTAGTCGGGAAAAGGTGAGTACGCAATTTAAAAGCAATGAAATCACCAGTGCACGGATTATAGCAGTATAACAGTAGTTTGCAAATGCTTGTTTCAAAATGTTGCCTCGATGTGTTGGGAGATTGGAGAGCACAGCCGCATAACTGAGGCGGATGGTAGAAGGTAAGAGAAGGTCACATTACACAAATTGGCAGATATAATTCAATCCTTCTATAGAAAGACTGTGAGAGTTTCAGGGTCAGCTTTCACTATGGCTCCTGAATCTTGTTGGATAATTTGTATCTGAGCAACATCATTCCCACCGGATGTATATGTCAGTGGTACAGTGAATGAGCCAGATAGTGGTATGTTTGACTCGATATTTGACGGAAGTATCTTACGGACTGTTAAGAATAAAAATAAATTTATTATTATTTGCAACTTTTCAGTTGGATTGTACATACATTCACCATAAAAGCCCCAAATCACACAAATTTCATACTGTTACAAGTTACAATACGACACAACATTATGTTACAATACTCATAAAACATGTTGTACTAAATAAAATAACGCAACACCAAAGATACTGTTAAGTAAATTACACAAAATCACCCCGTGACGCAACTAACTCAGTATGAGGCGCTTTATATTAAAACGTGTACATTGCATTACTATCTTTAATTACAAAATAAGATACTTTAAATACACTAAAATTAAATCATATAGTTTAAATATTAAAATTGACTGTTGACATACACTAAAATCATTAAGTGTTATGGCAGTGTACTAAGCACCATGGAATTAATGAGTTTTTGTAGCGATTTGTGTTCGCCATTGGGACGGGTAACTCATTGAATGATCTTAGTGTATACGGCACATTTCGAATATTTGGTAGTAGCATATTCAGTTTGTGGTCACTATCCTTCATTCTAGTGAAATACGTTTTACACAATTCATTGCGTCTATCATGCAGCGTTGGTAAGTTTACCATCTCCAGAATATCCTCGTACACACAACCAGGAAATATAGTTTTGAGACACCTTTTTTTAATTATCTCGATGTTGTCCGATAAATATTTAGGCAAGTTCGTGTGCCATACCGGGCAGGCATATTCAACTACTGGTCTAATCACAGATACATATATTCCAACCAAGTCATTTTGGTTGATACCAGCACGTTTCAACTGATAGATCATATACACTCTCTTTCTTGCCTTTGATACTATTTCATCTACGTGTGCATTCCAACTTAAATCCGATGATATAGTTACGCCGATACCTTTTGCTTGAGTAACTCTCTCAATATCTGTCCCATTTATATCAATATATGGCAGAGATTCTACAAATGTTCTATCTTTACCGAAACATATAACCATTTCTTTTGTCTTACTCGTATTGATGCGCATGTCATTATTACTAGACCATCGCTCAATAATGTTGGCAGAATCCTGTATAACAGATATCATGCTTTGATTGCATATTTCAAATATGGTGCAATCGTCAACATATTTAAACATAGGACAAAATGTTTGCAAATCATTGATATGAACCACAAAGTGTTTTGGTCCTGACAAAGTTCCCTGGGGAACGCCCCCATTAGGATAGCCTGGCTTTGACACCGCGTCGCCGATTTTTACTCTCCTCTGTTCGCGGTCTAGTAGAAACGCTGCCATCCATCGGACCAAGTGTGGTGGTACTTCCATTGAAATCAGTTTCTGTATTAGTATATCATGGTTAATTAGATCAAATGCTTTACTGTAATCGAGAAATAGCACTCTTACAAAATTGCCCTTTACATCGGTGGTTTCGTACCATTTGTGAAGCATTCCAACAAGGGCGTCCGTGGTACCAGTCCCTAACATACCCCAAACTGCTTGTCGTCTATTTGTGGTTTAACATAAACATCGACCCAGTGCTTCGTTCATCGTTCTAGTGCTTCCAGAAGTTGATAAGGGCATGATGAAAGTAACAAAGAAATATAGCGTCTCCAATTTTTAGAATGATAGTTTGAATTTGTTCCAAACAATCGATGATCAAGCTTTCCATTGGAGATCAGAGTTCAGAGAGTTGAGCTGCCGAACATCTCCATAAAGTAGACGAGTCGTTGTTCTCAACCATCTTCTGGCAAAAGTGTAAGAATATCCATTTCATATCACTCCGATTATGTGAGGAAAATCCCAATTAATGTGTCAATTGAAATACAATAAGGTATATTAAAATGAAGCAGTATGTTCCTAGTTTTTAATTCATTAATTCATTAATAAAATGTTCTTAAGACTATGATACCTATGTTGAAGGTATACTGCCCGCCAAATTATGTTTAGTAAACCCGCAACAACGTTCGTAATTTGGAAGATATGCCCCGGGTGCATGTTCAAATGATAAACAAAACATCCAGTTTCAAAACAAGCTTTATTGGCAACAATGCCAAGGCGGGCCAAGTTAACCGCAATATCCTTTGATGTTTAAGAATTTCCCATTTTCTCACGTTCAACATAGCAGACGTCCTGTTACAAGTTACAACGCTGGCTAATTTTGGGTAGAATAACAAACTGCCTCCCTTTAAGTTGTACTGGTACCAATCATGTACACAGCACGATGTGACATTATTTCCTCGTTACTGCGCCTGCATTCACGACGTGGTTGTTGTGTTGTGACCCGCGCAGGAACGTGTTTTATTACCGGCCGGACCATGTGGCCGGACCACACCGGACGAAGGATGCCATCCTGTGCGTGGACGAATGTCCAGAGGAGCTGCTGCACACGCTGAGCGACCTGGCGAAGTACGCGCTAGCGACGGGCACGCGCCTGTGTCGCTATGACGTGCCGCCGGCCGAGTACACGATTCGCGGAGCAGACAGGCGCATATGTCCACCGCTGCCAGTTGTGCCGCAGTACGTATTCCCAGTCTCGCTTACTGCCGCAGCTCAACCAATATACTTCTCGAATGGTCGGCGTGTGAAACACACGGGAAACTGTAGGCACCAAGGCAATCTTTGTTAAAAAATCTTGATCGCTTCAGTTTTTAATCACACGTTTTTGTAATTGTTTACGCGCTATTAAATAACCATTCTCGTGACGTTATACTAACTTTAGTTGCATTATACATATTAATACAATCTCTTTAGGACAGTGTCTCGAGTCATTGACGTTCTGCCTGCCTACTACATATGTTCATCGACCTGACGTGCTATTAATTTGGCAATTATTACTTGATCTTGGTGCTCAACGCGAAGTTATCCTAGCACGATTTACTTAACATTAATAGTTGGTAACACCCGAGAGACGCCCACAGTTTATTTTTCCCGTTATTTAACGACACATTAACAATTAAGCGTATTTTTCGTTGCCTCTCTTTACTAAATGTAGTTATTGTGTCAATGCACAAAAAGCTCGCAGTTCGCCATTATACCTACATACGTTGTAACAACATCCTCGCGCGCCAGGGGTCGCTGTTGCTGATTATGTCAGTGCCAGCCAGCAGTACCCCTGGCTGATAATCTCGCTTAACCGACTCTCGCCTGGCTGCGTGACTTCGCCAGGAAGATAGTCTGGTTCTGAATGGCCCTTCTGAATGTTATCCGCTAGATGGCAACACTGGTATACTCACGAATAAAAGCGTCATCAATTTATGAAGTTATATGTGACGTATTGTCAGGATTTGCCGTGTTTTAATAATTATTAGTCTCTCTTAACCGACTCTCGCCTGGCTGCGTGACTTCACCAGGAAGATAGTCTGGCTCAGAATCGCATTTTGACTGCTCGCTGCCAGTTAGCACGTCTATACCCCAGAATGTTTATATATTATCTATACGCTTTCGATAACGAAATGAAATTACGAAATAGTTCCCGAAATAGTATTATACAAAATAAAATGAACTGCAAACTAAATGAACACAAACAAAAGTTTCTAATATTCTGCAGGATTCGAACCGAGAACCTTAAAATAGCTACTCGACATGCTACCGACGTAACCACCAAGATCAGCACGTGTTGATTGTACTTTGGCGACTACATATATCAGTGAGCAGTCGGACTGTTGCGCCATACATCGATTGCACTTTGTTCAGTTTAATTTGTCCTTGTTTGGTATTTATATCATGCTTATTCACACTTAGTCTTTTGTTTGCATAAGCAAAGAACGTCAGTGCGGAATCTTCGACAGCCACGAGAGCTGCCACCTAGTGATAATGCATTTGATTAAAACTCACTAAACTACAAAAAACAGTTTAATGTCGGTTTATTTTGTGTGTGACATGTTTCGCTATAAGTTTATTGTTGAATAGTTTTTATAGCATAGTATTATCTCATAGTTGGCCTGAGAGCCAATTATCATCTCTACCCGAATCTGGGGTAAAGCCCCCTACCGGTAACATTGGCTGGAGCTTAATAATCCAGGTCGTAGTGATGGGATAATGCTGCCACCTCACGGCGCCTGCATAATGGAGCCTACCTGGCTGATCGCTTTGCGAAACTCTGAATTTAAGCTCAGCCTATGAAATCGCTCACTAGATCAGTGGTTGACGGTAGGTCAGGTGGTCATAATAAAACTAATTTCAACCAACCGTGGCTCGTGCAATGTTTAGGAAATAGAAGCAATTATTTGAATACGCAAGACCGCTCAGCTGCGCGTGCTAATGGGCGAACGGGTCATTATATATTGGAATTACCAGAAGTCGTTTATCCGTTTTCAAATTGGGGCGGATATTTGCGCTGTTCTTACGGGTGACGCAGTCGCGACTGGCGAAGTCAGTTACTAGTTTGACTCGGCTAACTTCTGCACTTCGCGTAGATCTGCCAGGGTTAGTTTTGTATGGCAAACAGCCCTGGCTTGCGAGGGTGGGTAACTGGCCTTTTGCAGGAATCTCATAAAACAAGTCTCTTTGTACATCATCTGCAACCAGTTCAAGCCCTTCGTTAGCACAACGGGTGCACTTTGACGAACAAATCTGTAACTGAAAAAATGTCCTTGACACTTGGACTGATGTGGTTGTACATTCGTCTCAGCTGATAAGAAATAAGATAATAACAATACTAATCTTTATAATAGTAATCTTTATAATAATAATAATAATAACAGGACTAATTTCACAGTGGAAGGATAAGTATTACTATGGTTGTGAGTTATCGTGCAGTTCATATGCATGTGCGTACGTGTATTGGAGATAATGGCGTCTGCTATAACGTCTCGGTGTTGCAGTCATGGCGTGCTGCACCAGTGCGTGCCGGTGAACATCAAGCGGTTGGGCAAACGCGCCAAACTAATTCCGGGGATCGTGGGATTCAAATACAGCCGCGTCAAACATTCGCACTGCAACAATGCTAGTTCGTTCATGGTTGTAAGTAAGAGCCGTCACCATTGCTCTAGACTACATATTATTTACATAATAATAACTTGACTTAACTTACTTAAATGCTTAGGCCAATTTGACCCCTCGCTATCCTCCTGGATGTCACTCCCCTCTATTACGTCATGTCTAGAGCATACCGCATGTCCTGTCTAACTTGGTCACTTCACCTCTTCAGTGCCATTACTCTTTTTCTATGTCCTTTAAAGTCTTCCTTGAAAACTATTTTTGTGAGGTTTACGTTTGGTATAAAACAAACATGCCCAAACCACAGGAGTATTTTATGTCTAATGACATCTGAGATGGATTCCGGGGTGAATGTCTCTTCTCTAAACTGGCTATTTCGATATCTTCGCAGTTAACGCATCTCAAAAACGTCAATAGATTGTCTCTTGCGATCGTAGTGTGCAGGTTTCTCCACCGTAGATTGCTATAAACAGTGTACTCGAAAAACCAAGATGGCGACAATTGTTTTCCAAACAGCCGATTTCATTGATTTCAGTGACTATTTAGGCAGTGCATATTAAGCTATGTAAACCTCTCCAAACGTTTCCGTTTTAATTTCAAGCTTCTTTGATTTATTTACTTAATAAGTAATATTCCGTGTACACTGCTCCACTGTGTTATGTTTTCATATTTGCATCGTCAGACACATGTTGACACACGCACGCACACGCACGCACGCACACATACACACGCACGTATATACACGCTGTTCTACTCCCTTCATGTCACTAGTTTAGTAGAGAAGATTTAAATAATTATATTTTAAATGTTTTGTTGTTGTAAAATTGCACTACTAAGATACTGTATGTAACGAGAGGTGATGATGGTATCGATAAACGGTGTTTTCTCTGTATTGTAGAAAGTGACGCATGACTTAATTCACACATGGAAGACAATACTTTTGCTTTGTGCCGTAGCTGCAGGTGAGTTGCTTAGGTCGCCATTATTTCAAGCAGTTTACCTGTTCCTCGGTGTTCTTGGCGTTCCATTTTTGAGAAAATGTCTTTAACTGTAATATTAAGTTTAGCAGTTCTCCAAAACTCAGCGCATGACTTCTACGCGTGTTTTGTGTAAACTAATGTGTGGTATTATGTAACGCCAGTATCCGCCTACAACATACATTCATGTCGCTTACTCCATTGCCACAGCACGTGTTTTAGCAGTCCGTAGACCAGTGATTCTTAATTGTTACCCGCTAGGTCGCCAATCCATTTTAAGCGGTTCGCCAAGAGTCTCCAGTGACTGTCCGAACTTCCCTTTATAGAAACGTTGCATTAATGTGAAACGCTGTGTGATAAAATGTAACTCCGCGTCTCAAATTCACGCGACATTTAGTCGTAAATTGTTCATCTCGCAGGCATTGAATATCCTTCAAACATTGTCGAAGTCGCACTACTTTGTGATATCTAATCTACACTGTTCCTTCATTCATGTTTGCGTGATTTCTACAATTTTTCTAAGTCACGTTAACACGCATGACATTGTGCAATATCTTCGAAGGGTAATTCAAGGCATGGTCATATTGTCACTCCACATCCATCATGGGACAACGTGTGCGACTATGGTGCCGTAACAATAGACAGACAAACAGAGAGGCAGAGAGGCAGAGAGGCAGACAGATAAGCAGAGAGAGGGGGAAGGAGGGAGAGAAGGACAGAAGGAGAGAGAGAAGGAGAGAGAGTCAGACAGACAGACAGACAGACATACAGACAGACAGACAGACAGACAGACATACATACATACATACATACATACATACATACAGACAGTCAGTCAGTCAGTCAGTCAGACAGTCAGACAGTCATACATACATATAGACAGACTATACACGTACGTTATAGTCAGTGTAAGGTTTTAGTATGCGTTTATTTTGCTTTCAGTATTATCTTTAGTTTTCGTTTTGTTGCTGCCAAGAATAGTTCGCTACTGTATCATACCAATCGCCATCTGTGCTCTAGCGGTTCTCGTCGTCGTCACGTCAACATGTTGGTAGGTTTCGCCTTGTTTATTACGCTGCAATTAATAGTTAAACAATAATGACCATAACTCGTTTTGTCGTAAGAACATTACACGTGTTCTAAGTTAGTTGTTGATGCGACGAGGCATGGACGGAAGATGGACCACATGATGTATATAATCTGCCGTCTTCTGATTGATTCCTTCATCAATCATATGTCCAACTGGGTCCGTGTATATACCGTCCTTTCCTTTTTAGTTTTGAAAATCGCGATTGAAATAGAAAAAAAGCAAAAATGTTCGTTTATTGTTTTAATATTTGAAGTACAAAAAACGACAAACGAATACAATTTATTATTCGCGGTATTTCTAATACATGTTAGAAAAACAAAATAACGATAAAACAAACCGTTTTTAGTTTTCACTGCATTAGAAAGAAAAACGAAATACGACTGCAGCGCCACTCGTTTTTCGTTTTTGCACTTAGGAAACTTCGGCTAGGCGGCACAAGTTGGTGACTTCGGTGGGACAATTCGGTCGCACTGGCGGCATTTAAAAAACAAATTCGCTGAAATTGCATCGTTGACGAAGTGGTATCGTTGCCGACGCAACAAGTACGAGCGAATACTGGTCGTTTCGGCGCTGTTGTTTTAGGTAAGGTTTCGACTACTAAATTATTTAGACTAACATTTCTGTGGTAAGCTACTTTATTAATTATTATGTTTAGGAGAAATACATAATATAAAATTAGTTTTTGAGATTGTACTATTATGTGAAAATGCTTGAAAATCTAAATAACAGTAAAGCATATTTGAATGCAAAGATTAGTATTTTGGGAAACATACGAATTAAACGTTGCATTCTGAGATCGCCCATATTTTAAATTAAATAAAACTGTTCAGGGTATCAGCATGCGCCATACAATATCATAAACTATATATCACTTTCTTCAACTCCATACAGCCTTGTTCACTGTGCAATTTTAAGGTAAAATGGCATCAAAGATTAACAAAAATATACGCGGGACATATTCAGCTGAAAATACGTGGTCACCGGTAATTTTGACAAAAACACAATTGACCAAATAACATCAAATGCCAACTGATACATATGGCAGCAGATAGCTCATTCTACAATACACATTTAAATTAACAAAATCTGATCTTTGTACACGAAAGTGTGTTGGAAAGTATTATTATAATCAATCGTACAATTTCGCAAGTAATAGGTTACCCCTAATTTTTAGCGTTTTCTGTACAAATATCAGCTTCACTAGCATCTAACTATAATGTGAGTGTGTGTGTGTGTGTGTGTGTGTGTGTGTGTGTGTGTGTGTGTGTGTGTGTGTGTGTGTGTGTGTGTGTGTGTGTGTGTGTGTTCCTTGTCTAACTTCACTAGCATCTAACTATAATGTGAGTGTGTGTGTGTGTGTGTGTGTGTGTGTGTGTGTGTGTGTGTGTGTGTGTGTGTGTGTGTGTGTGTGTGTGTGTGTGTGTGTGTGTGTGTGTGTGTGTGTGTGTGTGTGTGTGTGTGTGTGTGTGTTCCTTGTCTAACTTTCACACCATCAAAACTTAGATGAAGTGGTTTGGAATATGTTCGTTTTATTTCTGTATCATTCCACATTATTGTAACTCCACCAGCTGGGTGACCATGTACCATTCCATCCAACATTTTACAATACACGTACACACAAATAAATAAAATAAAATCACATACATGCGCGCGCACACACACACGCATGTACCACACACACTGATATTTGTAGAGAATATTATGTTTATTAATAAAATGTAATGGCCAATTATACTTTAGTGTTTCCAATATTTTATAGAAAATAAGTACTTTCTAAAATAGCCAATAGTTAGAAGGCTGGTGTGTTTCCTTAATTTTGTAGAGAGGCAGTATTTTTGCTCTTTTTAGGATACAACTTGTTCTTGCTCTTTTTAGGATACAACTATGAACGGGTAGCACGTCAACAGAGAACGTTAACAAGTTAGGAGAAACCTATAACTTGCGAAACGGTAGATGACTTTTTAAAATAATACTACCTAAGTAGAAATGAGCAACTGATTAGATATTGCGTGTCACTTCACTGCCGGTCAGATTTGTAAATTTAAAGTTGTATTGTGAGTTTAAGTACGATAATTATTTTAAACTATTTTTAATGAAAGTGAATGTACATCAACTCTATTTACTTGCTGATCACACTTGCTAACGAATGTGTCATTTTGGAATTTTACATATTATTCGATACATTATGTGTTTTTTGCTAAGCTAACCTAATACATTATGTGTTTTTTGCTAAGCTAACCGATCGTATGTCCAGCGGAATATGGCACGTGGATAAACAAATTGAATTGTTCATCTGTGGCGCCGCATTAAAAAGGTTACATGGATTTGAAGAAAGTGATATATATATATATATATATATAAATATATATATATATATAATATATGTATATATATATATAATATATGTATATATAATATATATATAATATATGTATATATATATATATTATATATAAATATATATATATATATGAATATAAAGTATATGATGCATGTTACTTCACCGGAAATGTTTATACGATCTCAGAATACAACGTCAAGATTTAACAAGATTTAACAAGATTGTCATCCAGAGAATTAACTCTAGATGGCAGGTGGAAAAAGAAGCCCTTTGGCTTATCGAGAGTCCAACCCTTTTATCTACATATATCCAGCCCTTCTGAGGTATGTGTCGATTTTATTTTTAAACATATTCACACTACTAGCACCCACACAATCATCAGGAACCTGTTCCATTCATTCACAGTCCTTTGTGAAAATGTGAACTTTCTTGCGTCTAATCTACATTGCTCCTTTACTAATGTAACTTCATGTCCTCTAGTCTTTCTATCTTTCTTAACTGAAAAAAAAACATATTTCTATCAATATTTTCATAACCATTCAATATTTTAAACACTTCTATCTGATCTCCTCTCAATCTCCTGGTCTCTAGTGTTGTTAAACCACATTCTTTTAGGCGTTTTTCACAACTAAGATCCCTCAGTTTTGGTATCATTTTAGTCGCTCTCCACTGTACTCTTTCTGCATATCTATGTCCTTCTTGCGGTATTGCCTCCACGCTTGTATACGATATTCTAAATGAAGCCTAACTATTGTTTTGTACAGCGGTATTATTAGTTTTCTTTATATGCTATATTTCGCCTAATCAATCCAAGGATTTGATTTCCTTTTGAAGCTGCAATTCCACACTGCTCTGAAACCTTCATGTCAGCACTAATTGTCAGCCCTACGTCTTTTTCTTTTACAGTAGTACTTATTACAGTACCCCCCATTGTATATTCTACCTCTTTTTCCCATGTCCTGTGTGGAGTCATTTACATTTCCCATAATTGAACAGCATTTGCCACTTTTCAGACCATTTGATTAACCTGTCAAGATAATCTTGTAAATGCTGTCTATCTCCATCAGTTTTAATCCTTCTAAACACTTTAGTATCATCCGCAAATTTCAACACCTTGCTAGCTATACCATCGTCCAAATCGTTTATATATATTAAGAATAACATAGGTCCCAGTACTGATCCCTGTGGAACCCCACTCAAAACTGATTTCCAGTTTGAAGCCTCCCCATCAACAACTACCCGTTGTCTTCTGTCAATCAGACATTTTTCTATCCAGTTCATTATACCATTTTCTATGCCATGGGCCTTTAGTTTAATAAGCAGTAATCTTTGATGTGACACTTTTTGAAAATCTAAGTAGATGATATCTACCGGTGTTCCATCACCTACCCACCATCTACCTAGTGATATCGTCCAAAAAACATAACATATTTGTTAAGCATGGCCTCGCTTTTAGAAACCCATGTTGAGATGGGTTTATCAAATTATGTTTAACAAAAACTGGTCTATAATTATTTGACTTGTTTCTCGAACCTTTTTTAAATAACGGTATAATGTTTGCTTCATTCCATTCTAAAGGAACCACTCCCTCTTCTAATGACAAGTTGAAAACTGTTGCAAGCGGTATGCTAATTTGTTCTACAATTTCCAATAGAAGTTTGGGTGGAATACCATACAGTCCAGGTGATTTATTATCCTTCATAGCCCTAATTTTCTTAGCTACCATTTCTGGGGTTACAATTAACTGTCTTAAATAGTCTGATTCTGCCCCTTGAACTTAGCCTCTGGTACTGGCAGTGAACTAGTATCTTCTCTGGTAAACACTGAACTAAAATACTCATTCAGGTCTTCTGCCATTAAGAATCCTTCTGATATTATATTTCCAGCACTTCTCTTCTAGAGGACCGACCTTATCCTGAACTTTCTGTTTGCTTCGAACATACGCATACAAAACTCTGGCTGTCATGTTTTATATTACAAGCTAATTGATGTTGATAGCTTCTCTTTGAATTTCTAATTTAAGCTGTAGCTTGGTTTAGTGCTTCCTTATAAATGTTGTAGTCTTCGTCATTTCCAGTACGTCTATATGACTTCAACATCATTTGTTTATACTTAATTTTGCTAATGGCTTCTTTCGATAAGTGTTTCTTTTTGGACCATGTCCCGTGTTTTTTTAAGGGAACAAATTTGACGATGATGCATTCAATTTCACTGTTTAAGATATTCCAGCATTCGGTTGGTGTCTTATTCTTCAGTGTGTTATTGCAGTCTATCTTCGCTAAATATTTCCTGATGTCCTTATATTTTCATTCGTGGAAATTTCTCCTGTACTGCTTTTTACTATTCCTTTCTGATTTTACTTTAACCCGGTAAAATGTATCTGGTTGTGATCACTATTCTCCAGTGGCTCACATATCCTGACGTTGTCAAATAATTCATTCTGTAAGGACAAAACTATGTCTAACACATTCTCTCCCCTGGTTGGTTCTAGCACATGTTGAGAAAGGAAACTATCTTGTACTAAAACTAAAAACTTGTTGTCCTCACTACCCATACTCTGTAGAGATTTCCATTTTATATGCCCATGGTTAAAATCCCCCATAATAACACAGTCCCGTTTGCTCACTTCCGATATAGCGTTTTGTATTTTTTCATTCTCTTCTATACTTATGTTTGGACTTCGATCAATTAATCCAACCGTTAACGTTGAGTTTCCTGTAACTATGTTACATCAAACAGCTTCTTCGCAATCTGCTTCTCTGTCTAATTTCATTTCATAAGCCTGGATAGATTCTTTAATATTTAAAATAACTCCACCTCCCCTTCTTCCTGTTCTATCTTTCCTAAACATTACATATCCTCTCAGTCCCAATTCGGCATCTGATATATCGGTGGTTGCCCATGATTCGGTTACACCTATTATGTGAGGGTCAATATCTTTTACCATAATGTTTAGTTCGTTTCTTTTGTTTACTATGCTCCTTGCATTTAAACAAACACATTTATATCCAGCTTCAGAACAGTTTTCCAGACTGTTCTTTGCTGAATTATTTTGCTGTCTTTATTTACGCCTCCAGTTTCAGGCTTTTCTGCGAGTCCTCCCTGCGAATTTAGTTTAAATAGATGCAACCTGTCCCACTGTCAACAGATCGCAGCAGATTCTCTGAGAATACTGCTTCCCCCTTTCCACTTAAATGGAGGCCATCTCTCATGTACATATCTTCTCTCCCAACAAAGTACCCCCATACATCTATGAATCCCACGCCCTCTTCTTCACACATCTGCTCAACTAGTGCGTTGATCGCCATCCTCTTACAGTTTCTGTTGTTCTGTTTCTGTTGCCCCCCTTCCTCCCATTACTGGCAAAATTTCTGAGAGAACAACCTGTTCCACTCTTGTCTTCTTTAGCTTCCTCACTATATGTCTGTACTTATGAACTATCCCAGTTGTTCCCTCCTTGTCTGTATTGTCTGTCCCTACGTGTACTAGTATAAACCCTCCCTTGCCATGCCCCAATACCTTCTCTACCCTTTCGGTCACATGCTCTATCCTAGCCCCCGGTAGAATTGAATCGTCAATACGAGTACATTTGGTAAAACACTAATAAATGCATCCAAGTACACGTTACTATTATTTCTATTTTCAAATACTTCCACATAATAGTACAATCTTAAATACTAATCTTATATTATGTATTTCTGCTAAACATAATAACTAATAACGTATTTTACCACGGAAATTTGAATATAATTAATTTAGTAGTCGAAAGCTTTCATAAAACAACACCGCCGGAACGACCAATATTCGCCCGTACTTTATGCGTCGTAACGATACCACTTCAGCGACGATGCAATTTCGACGAATTTGTTTTCAAAACACCGCCCAGTGTGACCGAATTGTCCTGTCGAAGCCACCAACTTTTGTCGCCTAGCCGAAGCAGTAAGGCAGCCGAAGCTTCCTAAGTACAAAAACGAAAAACGAGTGCAGCGCGCTGCAGTCGTATTTCGTTTTTCGTTCTGAAACAGTGAAAACGAAAAACGGTTTGTTTTATTGTTATTTTGTTTTTCTAGCATATAATAGTAGATTGTATTCGTTTTTCGCTTTTCGTACTTCAAATATGAAAACGAAAAACGAACATGTTTGCTTTTTTCATTTTTTGTTCGCCAATTTCAAAACGAAAGAGGAAAAGACGGTATATACACGGACCCAACTGCTGGTCAATGCAACATATAAAATGGCTGCTGATAGAACGACAGCAACTCAATTCTGCGATAGGATCAACAGACATAACTAATAACTACGAATAATTTAAATGGTGGAATGTGTAAGTTTTAATTGTGCTGGTTGCAAAGGGTGGTTAGTTGGTTGGTTTCCCTCTCTTGTTCACAGCTAACTACTGTTCTTTAAATAAGTTCATCCTCGCGCGCTAGGGGTCGCTGCTGCTGATTACGTCGATCAGTGCCAGCCAGCAGTAGCCCCTGTCTGATCGCTTTGCGAAACTCTGAATTTAAGCTCAGCCTATGAAATCGCTCGCTAGATCAGTGGTTAGGGGCAGGTCAGGTGGTCACAATAAAACTAATTTCCACCAACCATGGCTCGTGTTACATGCAATGTTTAGGAAGTAGAAGCAAGTCAATTACTAGTTTGACTCGGCTTACTTCCGCACTTCGCATAGGAGATCTGTCAGGGCTAGTTTTGTATGGCAAATAGCCCTGGCTTGCGATGATGAATAAGTGTAAAATGACGTAAGATGTTACAAGACGTACTTAGTATGACGAGTGTGTGTCGTGGGTCGCAGGACGTTATACAATATGAACGTGAAAGAAGTGAGCTCGATTCCTTTGTTGGAAAGGGAGGATTTCGACAAGCACCGAGTCGTGGTGTGGTTAGTCATAGCTATCTTGTTGACCACCTTAACGGTAAGACAGATTCCACAGCGTCATTTTAGTAACTACATATATTTATATGTCGTCCGTCCATCCTTCTTCACACATTCCCGGCACCCGTAGAAGCTAAACGTGACTAACACCATTATTATTATTACTACAACTAAACGTGATTAACACCATTATTATTATTACAACTAAACGTGGCTAACACTATTATTATTACAATTAAAAGGTAACAAACATAATTTCTTGAAGCACTGCGACAACACCTCGTACTCGTGCAATGATCAGACATAATGCTAACCACGACAACAAACTCGTGTAATGATAAAATGTACTGTAACCATAACAACAGACTCGTGTAGTGATCAGATGTAATGTAACAATGACATCAGACTCGTGTAATGATGAGATGTAAAGAAACCATGACAATATATATGTGTAATGATCAGGTGTAATGTTAGCCATGACAACAGACTGATGTAATGATCAGATGTAATGTAACCATGGCAACATACTCGTGTAATGATCAGATTTAATGTAACAGTGACATCAGACTCGTGTAATGATCAGATGTAATGTAACAATGACATCAGACTCGTGTAGTGATCAGATGTAATGTAACAATGACATCAGACTCGTGTAATGATGAGATGTAAAAAAACATGACAATATATTCGTGTAATGATCAGGTGTAATGTTAGCCATGACAACACTGATGTAATGATCAGATGTAATGTAACCATGACAACAGACTCGTGTAGTGATCAGATTTAATGTAACAATGACATCAGACTCGTGTAATGATGAGATGTAAAGAAACCATGACAATATATTCGTGTAATGATCAGGTGTAATGTTAGCCATGACAACAGACTGATGTAATGATCAGATGTAATGTAACCATGACAACATACTCGTGTAATGATCAGATGTAATGTAGCCATGATAACATATTCGTGTAATTAACATATGTAATGTAGCCATGACAACAGACGAAGCTCCACCATCAACAACACAATATCTCACTTTAGCTGTGTGTAGTTTTATCAATGATGTTATTACGAATGATTGTATGTCGTTTGTTTGTCGTTTGTTTTCAGTTGCTTGTGTTTGCAGGTCGTCTCAATTGCAACTGTTATATGCACTCTCAGAAAAATGCGCTTGGTAAGAAACCGTGCCTTACTGGTCCAAGTAAACCGTTGAAACGACGATATCTATTAAATGGGAAAATACAGTATGCATTCATACATACATTCATACATACATTCATACACGTACGTACATATAAACAGTCACGTCAGTAATACAACCACCATGCAATTAAGGACACCCTGGGACAGGCCCAAATTATCCTTGTAATAGTAAAATGTAGGAAATTAGTGCCGCAAATGCGGTCACCTCGCCATTCTGGTCACTTTTGCCCAGTCGCAAAGGTGACCTTAATAGTGAGTGTATGCACGCACACTCATACACACATGTATATATATATTTTTTCATACATACACAGATACATACATGCATACACACCCACACACACCCACACACACCCACATTCACCTACACCCCGTCACCCTCCTCATAAACACTGTATCATGTCTAATCGTGCTCCGTAAAGTGGGAGGTGGTTTGTTGTAGGTAGCGAACTTACTGCATGAAACGTCTCACGGTGTTAGGCGCATGCCGTCTTTGTTCGTATTTCCACTTGTTGTAAGTCTTATGCGCATGTCCTCTCTGGTCTTATTCTCACGTTTTATGAGCAAACCCGCGTTGTTCATATTTCCTTCTTGTGTACGTTTTATGCGCATACCCATGTTGCTTATATTCCCACTTTGTGTAAATGCTACGAGCACGTCCGCGTTGCTCTCAATTCCGGTTTGTTTTAGTGTTTCCTAATATTCTATGATATAAATACGTCCGCGTTGACCACATTCCCACTTTGGGTAAATGTTATGAACACGTCCGCGTTGACCACATTCCCACTTTGGGTAAATGTTATGAACACGTCCGCGTTGACCACATTCCCACTTTGGGTAAATGTTATGAACACCCCCGCGTTGACCACATTCCCACTTTGGGTAAATGTTATGAACACCCCCGCGTTGACCACATTCCCACTTTGGGTAAATGTTATGAACACGTCCGCGTTGACCACATTCCCACTTTGGGTAAATGTTATGAACACCCCCGCGTTGACCACATTCCCACTTTGGGTAAATATTATGGATACACTCGCGTTGCTCATGAGTTAATTCGTTCTACATTGTATATGTACTTTCTTTTTTGCAGTTTTCATGATACTGAAAGTTATTGATTGAACGTTTAATCGAATTGAGATTGCACAGCGTTTTGGGCATTTTGTGGAAATTGCGCTCTATAAATAGTAATAGTAATTGTTATTATTAAGACTTCGGACTGTTTGTGTGATTTCAGACAGCGACACTCATCTGTATCGCCGGCGCAGCAATGGGCCTTAACATTTTATTTGTTGACTCGGACGGTGCGTGTGTGTGCGTGCGTGTACGCATGCGCGCGTGCGTGTGTTTGTATGTGTGTGTGTGTGTGTGTGAGAGAGAGAGAGAGAGAGAGTGTGTGTATGTATGTGTGTGTGTGTGCTTGCGTGTGCGTGCGTGCGTGTAAATGCGGGAGTGGGTGTGTGCGCGCGAACGGTCGTGTGTCATGTATTATAACAAGTATTATACAAAAATAAATAAACTTACTTACTGTCTAATGGAATCTTGGAGCCACGAACAATACATTTCACAAAGTTTATTCATAATAACATAGTTATACACATTCACTTGAAAATGAACAATACATTTCACAAAGTTTATTCATAACAACATAGTTATACACATTCACTTGAACATAAACAATACATTTCACAAAGTGTATTCATAACAACATAGTTATACACATTCACTTTCACCAAAAAGGGGGTACATATTTACATATGTATTTGAATTATGGCGTGCAAGAGTTATACGTAATAGGATAATTGTTAGCGTTGGCAATGGGTTATTTGTTACACAATGAATCGTAAAAGTCAACTCGGCTGTAACGTGATGCTTCAGGGAACGCCGTAGTGCATGAGGACACAGGCTTCGTCGTCATAGAACCGCCCAGAGATATTGGGGTAAGATGCGTAGATAACTAACATGATATAACACCTTTACAACAGTTACTGTGCTGCCTAGTTCAACAACACCCTAAGTGAATTTGTTGGACATTTATTAATCAACAGATGTCGCTACAATCTATCTGTGCTAGTACCCGCGTTCTACACCTTGGCAGAAAAGTCGATGGTCAGTCGGACCTTCAACTGTCAAAAGTTGGTGATCCCACTCAAAAGTTGGAGATCCAAATATTAACATAATTACAGAGTAATATACATTTGTAGGTGTAACGCGTGACAATTATTAATATACTAGTTCAGGCCAAATATGTCCTTATATTAATTTAGGATATTCAGAATAATGAACCAGCGAATATAAAATGATATTTATTGTTGAAAGAAAAACGCCAATGTTGCAATTTACAACAAACACCACAACACGAATGTCTGCATGGGTCTACTCGACCAGAACTGTTGCCACCAATTGCACGAGCAGCGGGACTGTCGGGCTGCGTGAAATACTCACTCGAGTGGCTGACATTGTGGTTGGCTTCATGCGGTTTCGAAACTCGGTCTTGAACTCTTCACTCGTTTTACTGTACTGAAGGCTCTTTCAAATTCAGCAGAACTCGCTGGAATGCCAGCGAGTGCTACAAAACTATACTCAATCGATTTATCATCATTGATGAGCTCGTTATAAAAATATCGCGTCTTAGCACTGATGCAAACCGGGTCGCTCCTTGGGCCTCAAAAGTGTGCTAAGCAATATTTTGATAATATAAATATGCTTGGGAAGATGTTGTATGATAAAACTAAACCCATGGGGTATCACATTTACGCAAACGTTGAGCTATAATGACGAAATCGAAGTTAGCCGGGATACTAGACAAGTGCTCCATTCTTGCGGACCCGCACTTTTTTAAAGCTGTCCTACGAAATATTTGACGGTCTCGGGCTTCCGGGTCGGCAGTAATTTCGAACACTGACTACCACATACTAATATTAATGCTTTAATGCACCTTAATCATGTTATCCTCGTTTTACTGGATGTCCTGAAGGCAAACTATACACGGTGAACAACTCCTGAAGTCCTCGTTGGTCGGCAGGTTTCTAGCCAGTGGACAAGCTGGTATGACTCCCACGTGACTTGCATGTCGTTCACAACAACAAGCGCAGGCTCCATTCATCTCATTGTTTTGATCGGGTAATAGTGTATACAAGTGCGATTTTTAGCTGTTTATAGTGGATACTGATGGAAGCAGAAAGCATGTTAGAAAACCTGAAACCCGGGCGAAGCAAATGCTATAGCGGCACAGGAACAATGGGAAGGAATATGTTGGGCGAACTGGGAAAGTTAAAGCGGCCGCTCGATTCGACTTTGGAAAGCTGGAGTCGGGGAAAAAACTGTCTGATGCACAAAACGAGCATTTTAAACTAATTACCTAACTGCGTAATTAATTATCGTTAAAACTTGCAAAATGTACGTGGAAGACGACCTTAGGCCACTGGTCAGTCGAAATATCAAAGCAAAACTTATATACGAAGCATGTTAACCTTTGAATATACTGTTCAAACTCTGAATGCGATTTTCTCCCTTATTACAAATATGGACTTAGGGGGTTGTTGAACTAAGCTGCACACATATTGAACTATTGCACGGCTGGCGAGATTCATAAGCGTCACACGTTAAAGTCTGCAGTTTATTCTGCGGCAAAATACACCGGAGCTGATGAATCCATTAATACTGTTCTTGTTACAGGCGACACACGGTCATATGTTTCCTGTTATTAGTTCCATTGATACTGTTCTTTTTACAGGCGACACATGGTCATATGTTTCCTGTTATTAGTTCCATTGATACAGTTTTTGATGTTAGATGACAATATATGTTGTTCCGGCATACGTATAGTCGCACGCCAATGTTAAAATTAATGTCATAGTGGAAAACCATTGTTCAAGAGATCTGCTAGAACTACAGTTGTTTGATTCAGCATGTATATGTTGTCGTTACAGTTTCGTCACGGGCAATACGTAATCATCATTCTCTGGTCCATCGTGTTTATCTGCAACTGTCAGGATATGATCACAGCCGGGGCCATCGCATCCTGGTACTTCTTGGAGTAAGTAGGTCACGTGTCATATTGTCAGTCTACGTAGGGGCCACCGCATCCTGTTACTCCATGGAGTAAGTGGGTCACGTATCATATTGTTAGTATACATAGGGACCATCGCATCCTGGTACTTCATGTAATAAATGGGTCACGTGTCATATTGTCAGTCTACGTAGGGGGCCATCGCATCCTGGTACTTCTTGTAGTAAATGGGTCACGCGTCATATTGTCAGTCTACGTAAGGGGTCATCGCATCCTGGTACTTCATGAAGTAAATGGGTTACGTGTCATATTGTCAGTCTATGTAGGGGGGCATCGAGGCTATATTTGGAGGAGATAGATTGTAGAAATTGGTGGTGCAGAAAAGTTGATAAACAAGTGGAATTGCTGATTGATAAGTATTATTCTTGCCTTAATATCATTCATAAAGTTGCAGTAAACATATATTGAGTAGCAGTTTTGTTTAAAGTTAGTTAGTTAAAGTACTTTAGAACACTTTAGTATAGTGGGTGATAATAGGGTAAGTTAGCCTTCGGTAAGTTGTAAACAAGATTTAACAAACCTGATTATGTTGTAGAATATATAGGAGATAAAGTAACAACCATCAAACTACTTACATAAGATAATATCTGTGTAAGCCAGTACTTGCTAGATATTTTGATTAGGTAGCATTGTTGTTAAAATTAAGCAAGGGCGATAGTCGGGCGAACACAAGATTGTTTATGTAGATAATGTCCTTCGTATTCGCTAAGGCGCGGCGTAACCTAAATAAATAAAGCAGCCTAACGGAACGTAATTGATTGTATTTAAAGTAGGTCAATACCGGTAATGTTGGCGTTCGTGATAGGATAGATAGTCAGCTGTGTAATTAAAATATGTAACATTAAGAGTGCAGTAGTACACAGGAAACAGTCTTTATAAAGACTAAACTAGTGAAGTTATTAAATAAATTCTGATCGGGATATGGCGCCTTGCAAGCGGCAAGTCAAGGCAAAGCGACACTTGGTGTGCGATCACTGCCACAGCTGGGTAGATTTTGCATTGTCTGGTTGTGGGAAGTCATGGGCAGAAACCATGGAGGAAGGATTCACCTTTCAGTGCATTGGGTGTTGGAAGGTGGAGTGTCTGCAGAAGGAGATAGTTAGGTTCACAGATATTGTGAAGGGGATGGAGATTGGAATTAGCAAGGAGACAGGTGGAATGGAGAGAGACGACAGGGAGAGAGGTGGGAATACTGTAAGACTGAAGGAGAATAGCAGTGGCAAGAAGACTGAAGAAAAGAGATTGAGAGGAGGGAAGGTGATTGGAGGGGAAGAAATTGGAAAATCGGCGACAGAAAACATGACAAGCGTGAAGGTGACAGGGGAGAAAATGACATCAGAGAAGGAGGGAGGGAAGATGGGACGGAAGAGGAGAGAAGAAGATGAGATGAGAAGAAAGATGAAGGGACGAAAGGAAGTGAGAGCTAATGTGATAAAAGAGAAGTCGATAAATGGGACAATGACAGGAGGAAAGGTGACAAGAACAAAAGCGACAGGAAAGAATGGATCGGAAGAGAATGTGACTGGAGAGAAGACGGCAGGGGGAAAGACAACAACCAAACATATGCAAACCGGAGAAGGAGCTACTCTGAGGCAGGGATTGAGGGGGCAATGAGGAAAGAGAGGGTGTTTATGGGCGACTCGATTATGAGAAAGACGGACAAGACACTAAGCGAGGGCAAGGACGTCGTTGTTTGTCTACCGGGTGCAAGGATAAAACATGTGACTCAAAGGGTAGAGAAGGTATTGGGGCATGGCAAGGGAGGGTCTATACTAGTACACGTAGGATCAAATAATGCAGACAGGGAGGGAACAACTGGGATAGTACAGAAGTATAGACAGTTAGTGAGGAAGCTAAAGAAGACAAAAGTTGAACAGATTATTCTCGCAGGAATGTTGCCAGTAATGGGAGGAAGGGGGGCAACGTATAGAAACTGCAAGAGGATGGCGATCAACGCATTAGTTGAGCAGATGTATGAAGAAGAGGGGGTGACATTCACAGATTTACGGGGATACTTTGTTGGGAGGGAAGATATATACATGAGAGATGGCCTCCATTTTAGTGGAAAGGGGGCAGCAGTTTTCTCAGAGAATCTGCTGCGATATGTTGACAATGGGACAGGTTGCATCTATTTAAACTAGATTCACAGGGGGGACTCACAGAGAAGCCTGAAACTGGAGGCATAGATAAAGACAAGAACAGTCTGGAAAACTGTTCTGAAGCTGGATATAAATGTGTTTGTTTAAACGCAAGGAGTATAGTAAACAAAAGAAATGAACTAAGCATTATGGTAGAATATATTGACCCTCACATAATAGGTATAACCGAATCCTGGACCACCACCGATATATCAGATGCCGAATTTGGACTGACAGGATATGTAATGTTTAGAAAAGATAGAATAGGAAAAAAGGGAGGTGGAGTTATTTTATATATTAAACAATCTATCCAGGCTGATGAAATAAAATTTGAAAGAGAAGCAGATTGCGAAGAAGCTGTTTGGTGTAACAAAGTTACAAGAAACTCAACGTTAACAGTTGGGTTAGTTTATCGAAGTCCAAACATAAGCATAGAAGAGAATGAAAAAAATGCAAAACGCTATAAGGGAAGTAAGCAAACGAGACTATTATTATGGGGAATTTTAACCACAAGTTTTTAGTTCAAGATACTTTCCTTTCTCAACATGTGCTAGAACCAACCAGGGGTGAGAATGTGTTAGACATAGTTTTGTCCTCACAGAATGAATTAGTTAACAATGTCAAGATATGTGAGCCACTGGGGAGTAGTGATCACAACCAGATACATTTTACCATCAAAGTAAAATCAGAATGGAATAGTAAAAAACATTATAGGAGAAATTTCCACAAAGGAAGATATAAGGACATGAGGAAATATTTAGCAAAGATAGACTTGAATAACACACAAGCCATTACAAAAATTAAGTATAAACAAATGATGTGGAAGTCATATAGATGTATTGGAAATGATAAAGACTGCAACATTTATAAAGAAACACCCAACCAAGCTACAGCTGAAATTATAAATTCAAAGAGAAGCTATGAACAACAATTACCTAGTGATTTAGTTTTTATGCGTATGTTCGAAGCCAAAAGAAAGTTCAGGATAAGGTCGGTCCTCTAGAAGATAGTGCTGGAAATATAATATCGGATGGATTCTTAATGGCAGAAGACCTGAATGAGTATTTTAGTTCAGTGTTTACAGAGACGATATTAGTTCACTGCCAGTACCTAACTGCTAAGTTCAAGGGGCAGATTCAGACTATTTAAGACACTTAATTGTAACCCCGGAAATGGTAGCTAAGAAAGTAAGGGCTATGAGGGATAATAAATCACCTGGAGTGGACGGGATTCCGCCCACACTACTATTGTGAATTGTAGAAAAAATTAGCGTACCGCTTGCAACAGTTTTCAATGTGTCATTAGAAGAGGGAGTGGTTCTTTTAGAACGAAAAGAGGCAAACATTATACCGTTATTTAAAAAAGGTTCGAGAAACAAGTCAGAGAACTATAGACCAGTGAGTTTAACATCAGTGATTTGTGCAAATTATTAGAAAGACTAATTAAAGATCACATGATGGATTTTCTTGTTAAACATAACTTAATAAACCCATCTCAACATCACTAAGTGGGTAGATGAGGGAGCATCAGTAGATATCGTCTACTTAGATTTTCAAAAAGCTTTCGACAAAGTACCACATGAAAGATTACTGCTTAAACTAAAGGCCCATGGCATAGGAAATGGTATAATAAACTGGATAGAAAAATGGCTGATTAACTGAAGACAACGGGTAGTAGTTGATGGGGAGGCTTCAAACTGGAAATCGGTATTGAGTGGGGTACCACAGGGATCAGTACTAAGAACTATATTATTCTTAATATATATCAACGATTTGGATGATGAAATAACAAGCAAGGTGTTGAAATTTGCGGATGATACAAAGGTGTTTAGAAGGATTAAAAGTGATGGAGATAGACAGCATTTACAGTCTTGACAGGTTGATCAAATGGTCTGAAAAGTGGCAAATGCTGTTCAATTATGGGAAATGTAAATGCCTCCACACAGGACATGGAAACAAAGTGGTTGAATATTCAATGGGGGGTACTGTACTAAATACTACTGTAAAAGAAAAGGACTTATGGTTAACCATTAGTGCTGATATGAAGGTTTCAGAGCAGTGCGGAATTATAGCTTCAAAGGGAAATCAAATTCTTGGATTAATTAGGCGAACCATAGCTTATAAGGAAAATAACCAATAATACCGCTGTACAAAACAATAGTGAGGCCTCATTTAAAATATTGTATACAAACGTGGTGGCCATATCGCAAGAAGGACATAGATATGTTAGAAAGAGAACAGAGGAGAGCGACTAACATGATACCAAAACTGATAGATCTTAGTTATGAAATACGCCTAAAAATGTGGTTTAACAACATTAGTGACCAGGAGATTGAGAGGAGATCATATAGAAGTGTTTAAAATAATAAATGGTTATGAAAATATTGATATAATTTTTAAGTTAAGAAAGTTAGAAGGACTAGAGGCCATGAAGTTACATTAGCAAAGGAGCAGTGTAGATTAGATATAAGAAAGTTCTCATTTTCACAAAGGACTGTAAATGAATGGAACAGATTATCTGCTGATTGTGTGAGTGCTAGTAGCGTGAATATGTTTAAAAATCGACACATACCTCAGAAGGGCGGGATACACATAGATAAAAGGGTTGGACTTTCGATAAGCCAAAGGGCTTCCTTGTCCACCTGCCACCTAAAGTCAATTCTATGGGTGGCAATCTTATTAAATCTTGTAAATCGCATCCTGGAACTTCATGGAGTAAAACGGTCACGTGTCGTATTGTCAGTCTACGTAGAAGGCCATCGCAACATGGTACTTCATGGAGTAAGTCGGTAACATGTCATAGTGGTAGTCTACGTACGAGTTATACTTATCAGCATTGACACAAACATAAATCTACTCAATGTTGAAAAGTACACGCACAGTGCTATCTTGGCATGTTCTTTGAACTGGCTTTATTCCCACAATTACAAATCCTACCAGAGTGACTACTGCCCTACCCTAACTTTATTTCTAAAAACTCAAAGAAACCCAAAGATGCACACAAAGGATCAAACGAAGGATTTTTGTAAATATTATAATTTTTACTGAGAGTTTTAAATATGCTCTTTGTAAACATAAAACACATCTTTGAATGTTATATTGCTCAATATATCATTTTCAGTTTGTTTATTGATTGTTTTTGTTTTACACTATGAATACTGTATAATCGATGTTGGTGCATTAATTGTTTTGCGGTTTTGAGACAAACAAGCAAGCATCGATTCCATGATTCTTTGTGGAGTAAGTAAAGTTGTCGTGTTATCTGCTCCACGAGCTTCACAACCCCCTACACGGTCACAGAAGAATAGAAGTAACGACAGCTTCACAACCCCCTACACGGTCACAGAAGAATAGAAGTAACGACAGCTTCACAGCCCCCTTCACGATCATAGAAGATTAGAAGTAACGACAGCTTCACAACCCCCTACACGGTCACAGAAGAATAGAAGTAACGACAGCTTCACAGCCCCCTTCACGATCATAGAAGATTAGAAGTAACGACAGCTCCACAACCCCCTACACGGTCACAGAAGAATAGAAGTAACGACAGCTTCACAGCCCCCTTCACGATCATAGAAGATTAGAAGTAACGACAGCTCCACAACCCCCTACACGGTCATAGAAGTACAAAAGTTACGACAGCTCCACAACCCCCTATACGATCACAGACTAATATATGTAACTACAGCTTCACAACCCCTTACACGATCACAGAAGAATAGAAGTAACGACAGCATCACAACCCTTTACACGGTCATAGATTACAAAAGTTACGACAGCTCCACCACCTCCTTCACGATCACAGAAGAAATGAAATAACGACAGTTTCACAACTCCCTACATGGTCACAGAAGAATTGAAGTAACGACAGCTTCACAACCCCCTTCACGGTCACCGAAGAATATAAGTCACGACAGCTTCACAACCTCCTACACAGTGACAGAAGAATAGAAGTGACGACAGCTTCACAATCCCTTACACGGTCACAGAAGAATAGAAGTAACGACAGCTTCACAACCCCCTTCACGGTGACAGAAGAATAGAAGTAAAGACAGCTTCACAACCCCCTATACGGTCACATAAGAATAGAAGTAACGGCAGCTTCACAACCCCCTACACGGTGACAGAAGAATAGAAGTAACGGCAGCTCCACAACCCCCTACACGGTGACAGAAGAATAGAAGTAACGACAGCTTCACAATCCCTTACACGTTCATAGAAGTATAAAAGTTACGACAGCTCCACCACCCCCTTCACAATCATAGAAGAATACAAATAACGACAGCTTCACAACCCCTTACACGGTCATTGAAGAATAGAAGTCACGACAGCTTCACAACCCCCTACACGGTGACAGAAGAATAGAAGTAACGACAGCTTCTCAACCCCTTACACGGTCACAGAAGAATAGAAGTCACGACAGCTTCACAACCCCTTACACGGTCATTGAAGAATAGAAGTCACGACAGCTTCACAACCCCCTACACGGTGACAGAAGAATAGAAGTAACGGCAGCTCCACAACCCCCTACACGGTGACAGAAGAATAGAAGTAACGACAGCTTCACAACCCATTACACGGTCACAGAAGAATAGAAGTAACGGCAGCTTCACAACCCCCTACACGGTGACAGAAGAATAGAAGTAACGGCATCTCCACAACCCCCTACACGGTGACAGAAGAATAGAAGTAACGACAGCTTCACAACCCATTACACGGTCACAGAAGAATAGAAGTAACGACAGCATCACAATCCCTTACACGGTCACAGAAGAATAGAAGTAACGACAGCTTCACAACCCCCTTCACGGTGACAGAAGAATAGAAGTAAAGACAGCTTCACAACCCCCTATACGGTCACATAAGAATAGAAGTAACGGCAGCTTCACAACCCCCTACACGGTGACAGAAGAATAGAAGTAACGGCAGCTCCACAACCCCCTACACGGTGACAGAAGAATAGAAGTAACGACAGCTTCACAATCCCTTACACGTTCATAGAAGTATAAAAGTTACGACAGCTCCACCACCCCCTTCACAATCATAGAAGAATACAAATAACGACAGCTTCACAACCCCTTACACGGTCATTGAAGAATAGAAGTCACGACAGCTTCACAACCCCCTACACGGTGACAGAAGAATAGAAGTAACGACAGCTTCTCAACCCCTTACACGGTCACAGAAGAATAGAAGTCACGACAGCTTCACAACCCCTTACACGGTCATTGAAGAATAGAAGTCACGACAGCTTCACAACCCCCTACACGGTGACAGAAGAATAGAAGTCACGACAGCTTCACAACCCCTTACACGGTCACAGAAGAATAGAAGTAACGACAGCATCACAACCCCTTACATGGTCATAGAAGTACAAAAGTTACGACAGCTCCACCACCCCCTTCACGATCATAGAAGAATACAAATAACGACAGCTTCACAACCCCTTACGCGGTCACTGAAGAATAGAAGTAACGGCAGCTCCACAACCCCCTACACGGTGACAGAAGAATATAAGTAACGACAGCTTCACAACCCCCTACACGGTCACAGAAGAATATAATTAACTACAGCTTCACAACTCCTTACACGATCATTGAAGAATATAAGTCACGACAGCTTCACAACCCCCTACACGGTGTTAGAAGAATAGAAGTAACGACAGCTTCACAACCCCTTACACGGTCACAGAAGAATATAAGTAACGACAGCTTCACAACCCACTACACGGTGACAGAAGAATAGAAATAACGGGAGCTCCACAACCCACTACACGGTGACAGAAGAATAGAAGTAACGGCAGCTTCACAACGCCTTACACGGTCACAGAAGAATAGAAGTAATGACAGCATCACATCCCTTTACACGGTCATAGATTACAAAAGTTACGACAGCTCCACCACCCCCTTCACGATCATAGAAGAAATGAAATAACGACAGTTTCACAACCCCCTACACGGTCACAGAAGAATAGAAGTAACGACAGCTTCACAATCCCCTATACGATCATAGATGAATACAAGTAACGACAGTTTCACAACCCCCTATACGGTCATGGAAGTATAGAAGTAACGACAGCTTCACAACCCTCCACACTGTCATAGAAGAATAGACAACCTCACAACCCCTTACACGGTCATATAATTTTAGAAGTAACGACTGATGGAATATGTTATAACAGTGATTATTAGACACCCACTAGAAGGATATGTCACAACCACGACTAATGTTACTTTTTATAATATTGATGCATCGAAGTTGTCTTTCAGATATAGACACGTGTCATTCCCCGTATTACGCTCGCTGTACCGAATGATCCGTTACCACCTCGGCTCCGTCGCCGCAGGCTCTCTCGTCATCTTCCCGGTGCAGTACATCGCCACGGCACTAAACCTCACACACCTCAGGTTGGACGCTGCGATAGAGACAGGCCACGTGATTTCGGCTTAAATCTACTTGCAATTCAAGACAAATCCGTAGTAATGCGTATTTTGCACTGGGTAGCTATTAGTTATATACAAACATACATGCATACATACACACATACATACACACACACACACACCCACCCACACAAACACACACACACTCACACATACACACACACACACTCACACACACACACTCACACACACACACACACACACACACAATAGGCTATGGTAAAACAACTTGCATTGCGTCCTACCTGACTTTCATGTTGTTGGCAGAATTTGGCGCTCCCACCCCGGCAGACTGAGATCGTGCCTATTGAGGTCTCACTCGTGTGTCTCGATGTGTTTTAATTTAATCAAGTTCTTCAACAGAAACACAATGGTCATCATCGGTAAGCACCATCCATCTGCTTTACGACAGCGAGCCTCGTCAGGTACACGGCACTTGTGTTCACTTGTAAATGAATGGAACAGATTATCTCCTGATTGTGTTGGTGCTAGTAGCGTGAATATGTTTAAAAATAAAATCGACACACACCTTAAAAAGGCGGGATACATGTAGATAAAAAGTATTGGACTCTCGATAAGCCAAAAGGCTTCCTTGTCCACCTGCCATCCAGAGTAATTTTCTGGATGGCAATCTTGTTAAATCTTGTTAAAGTTCACTCGAACACTATTGGTCATGGGTTATCATCTATTATGCATATATTATGCATGTTTGCGTGCGTGTATGCTTGTGCGCGTGTGTAAGTGTGTGTGAGTGTGTGTGAGTATGTGTGTGTGTGTGTGTGGTGTATGTGTGTGTGTGTATGTGTGTGTATGTGTGTGTGTACGTGTGTATGTGTGTGTACGTAGTTTCAACACAAATTGTGTGACATTACTTTGCTGTGTGCCACATTGTACTGTGGCATGGCAATGCTGCGCAGACAGAGGCGAGAACACGAAAATAATCATCACTTACACACAACTGTCGAAATCCTCACCATCGTCTTCTATATCATCATAAACATCATCTTCATCTACGTCATCAACGACATCGTCATCGCCATCAATATCATCATCGTCATCACCATGAACATGATCAACAACACTATCTGTAATGCCATAACCACACTCACCAGTAACATCATAATGTGAATATTACATAAATGCATCAAACGATATAAGAATGTTACAATAAAGGTAAGTTCTTATACAACGCAGTATCCAGTCCTCAGGACTGCTCAAGGCGCTGCTTTACATTTTACTAATAATAATAACTCACTCACTCACTCATTCACTCACCAACCTACCAACCAACGAACCAATTAATCAATCAATCAATCAATCAATCAGTCAATCAATATATCTACTTTTAAAATAAAACAGTTTATAATAACTAAATTGCTGTACAGTTACAAAAAGGGCTGTCCTGATTATGTATTTATATCCTCCTGTACATTTCATTGTTACATACTCGATGCACTCTGGTAACACAATTTATTATATTCAGTTGTTAGTATTTATGCAGAATACCTTACACATTTTTTTCCCGTTTTGTCCGCCAGCGATGCACGGATGGCGCTACTTCATTGCTGCTGGGTACGCGATGACACTATACCGTAAGAACATAAACGAGGTCGGCTGTCTTAACTTCACCACGACCTTCTTCCTTTTCCTCATCAAGCTCATCGTTGTTAGTATCATCGTCGAAATCGGCGCCGTTTGGGTGAAGGTGAGCAAATCGATGGCTCACGGCGTAAACTTTCCAAACTAAAACCTCGCACTAGTTAATAGTTGTTAAACTAACATCTAAGAATGTTAAATAATATCAAGCCGTTTTATAGCCCTCTCTGTTTCTCTATAGTATTCTCAATATTATATATATATATATATATATAGTGTGTGTGTGTGTGTGTGTGTGTGTGTGTGTGTGTGTGTGTGTGTGTGTGTGTGTGGCTGTGTGTGTGTGCGTGCGCGCAGTAACAACGACAACAGAGAAGTTGCATGTTGACGTACAAATCCTATATATTTCCGTGTTGGAGCAACAAGATGCTGTATGACGTGGCTAGGTTGTAATGGCAGTTTATTCTTACTATTACAAAATTATGTATTTCTATGTCCCACATAGTTCTTGCCGTCGGAACGTTTAGGGCCCACATTTCCGTCACTGCGTCTGATCTCTCACTTTGGCGTTGGATAATCACGAAATTAACCTGTCCATCACGTGATCTGTTACCTAGCAAAAGCTCCGTCAAGCCATCACAGAATGGACGCCGAACATTTGGTGCGTTCGTGCAAGCCGTAGTGTATCTTGTTGAAATTCTGGCCACAAAAGTGTTTCTTTGTGACAGAAATATTATAAAAAATTCTTAAAGTGATAACTGTATGTAGGGATGTTTGTTTTATGAGATGTAATGCAGCAATGGTAATGTAATTCACATATATAACCATTATCAATATTGTCAGCAAAGGCAAAGCTTGACGGAGGTCACGCACAAAATGTTGATTGTGACGTAGGCAAACCGCGGCTTCACGTGGAGAGTAAATTACGAGATGAAGGTGGTGTCACGCGCGTGATCACCCATACAAGTTCGAGGCTAGTCTAGAATTGATGTGTCACTGTACGTTTGACAGGACATCGACGAGGTGTGTTATAAGTTTGTTCCACTCGCCGCGGCGGCCGCCGGGTCCTATCTCATCGCCAACTCATTCATCGGCATATACCGCGTAAGTGTTGGTAGTCGTGTTGACGTCAACGTCCCTACGTCCGCCATAGTCATAGTTGATGTGAAATATACTTTAGTAGCAGATATAATTGGGTCGCCAAATCTTTGAATGGGTCGCCTAGAGTCTCCAGCGACCCTCCGAATTGTCTTTTAGTGTCCCGCCCGCCCGTACCAGATGCACCCGAAACGAATAATCAATGTTTTGTCGCATCTTGCATTAATGTGAAATATCTTCCTACATTCAAAATTCAGGCGACATTTGCCCTAAGGTATTCATTTCACAAGTCAGATTATTTGATGCCAGCAAAATGAGCCATGCGTGTGTTGGATGTCAATCAGAGCCGATTTCGATTAACCCCGAATTGAAGCATTCAAAGTACACTTACACATATAACACTACATATACCTCTAACCGGCATGACCACGCATGTTATACTGCCAATCTATCAGAGTCTCTCCTCATTATTATCACCAGTATGAAATACATTAGCGTAATACCCTTCCAACATTGACATTCCACACTGCGTCCGCCATCTGTGCTTTAGATTAGATAGACGTGTCCTATTTCTACATCGATAAACTAATGAACGGCGCTGACTTGTCGATCCCTCTGTGTTCAACAAGCAAGTTTAATTAATGTTGTTAATTACCATTTATTTATTTCTACTTATTTAAACTATTTGAACGCCAAGCGACATCATGAGCGTAGCCAGTTTTTTTTACAACCGGGGGTGTTCATGGTGAATATTCAGGGGGCGGAGGCTCTCCAAAAACCTTCAAATGTTCCAAGCACTCACCTTCACACCTAGTGTACAAGGCCCGTTTCATGACAACACAAACACTGTTTTGACCTTGTTATTGGGGAAATAAAACGACGTTATGGTCCAACACAATATCACGGCATCTGAAAAATAAAAATCCCATTATCCAAAGACCAAAACACCCATAATATTACACAAAAACTGTAGATTTACCGCTTTTCATAATGTGATGGCGGTAGAGGAGCATCGGGCTGCAGTTGTTACGTGGGAATGTATGTATGGATAACGCGGAACCGCTCCATGGCCGGATAATGTTTACATTTGTGTGGTATATTAACTTATTTTGGTAACATTTCTACGTGAGAGGTTGGCTAAGCAGAATATATGTATTCCAAATGAGTACTTACTGTTTAAACCGTGAAATATCGGTCTGGCGTTAGATTTCAGCACTCAAGTGGTAGACTGGGAGATTATCCAAAAACAACGACGAAAAAGCGTGAGTTCTACCACCAGCCAGTTCCCTGGGACACTTCACGTTTAATATTAAGCACAGTGACTTCTCGAGTTGTCGGCGACATCCCAAACCCCTTCAACCGGTTCATCCACGTTTTCCGATCTGTCTTGTTGTCTCGTCAGTACCAGTTTGCAATGTCATCCGCCTCGTCACATTGTCGTGTCGAAGCATTACGTCTGTCCCGCCAGTTGACATAAGTATTACTTGTTTGTTGAGCCTGGTGTGAGGTTGACCTCAGTACTTGTCCAACATTGTAATGCACCCAGTTGTGTAACTGTGCACTCGATGACTCAGCTATCCACACAACTATCCACTGAACGTCGTAAATCTTCATTCAACGAAGTAACTCTCCAATTAACGAAACATTGATCCGTTTGACTATATTGTTCTTCACTCAACGATATAACTATAAACTCAAAGACAAAACGATCCACTCGACAATGCAACGTTTCACTCAACGACATAATTCTCCATTCAACGACTTAACTCTCCTTTCAATTAAATGACCGTCCAATAAAAATAACTCTCCAATCATTGACCTAGTTTTCCCCTCAAAGAAGTGACTCTTCAATCAACGACACAACATGCACTTATCTATGTTACTCTTCACTCAGCTGTAACTCTCCGCTCAACGTCATAACTCTCCACTCAACGTCATAACTATCCACAAAACGACATAACTGTCCATTAGGCTAAGTAATTCTCCATTAAATGACATACAACAAACCATCAGTATCAATATCGTGTTCGTAACAATGTTCACTGTAATCATACGGTCTATCATACGGAGGTGTTGACCCGTCATTTTTGGTGTAGTTGACGCCATGGTTAAGTGATCACAACAACATTTGTTAGGTTAGTCATCATGTACTTGGTTGTCTAACCACGGTTTGCGACATCATGTCGCTCTCTTACCTCCAGTTTGTTAAATGACAAATACGCGATTTTGCCCTCTCCCCTGGCCTTCATAATTTTTGGTAGCAGTTCTTTCCGCCTCGCTATGACCCTCTGCGAATAGTCCTCGTTGGCGTAGATGCCACGAGGCCGTTTCTTCTTCGCCGCCTGCAGTACAAGCTCGCGGTCCTTGAACGACTCGAACTTGACCACGATGGTCTGGGCTCTCGATCCTGTGCCGCCAATTCGGTGCGCGCGCTCACTGTTGATGGCACGCATTTGAGCTTCGGGGAGTTCTAGGGCGGTTGTCATAGCCCTGCGCACGCTCTTCTCCGTCTGCTCCCACGTCTCGCCGTCGACCTCAGCAACGCCGTCGAAACGTAGAATATAGCGTCTTGACTGGTTTTCTTGGTAGTCAATCGCGTGCTCGACTTTCTTGATAATTTCTTCAAACTCGATCATCTTCTTCGACAGATCGTCGATGTTTTCCTTCGACTGCTTCGCTTTGATCTCCTCGACTTGGGTTTGCTGCAGGCTGACTCGGTGTTCGGTTAGACCCGTGGTGGTCTCACGCATAAAACAGTCCACTCTCCTGTTTATTTCAGCTACCGCACTTTGCAAGCACGCCTGGTACGCATCTTGTTGTATTTTCAGGAGCTACTCGACGAATGTACTGTAGATCTGTCTTTCGTCCGCGTCGGCGCTTACTTCTAGGTGGATATCAACAGCAATGGCAGTGGTTGCACCACTTACACCCGCTCCGGTCTTGGTTGGGTTTGCATTAGGCATCACGGTTTGGTTCACACCCAGCCAGTGTCAGACGCTTAGCCACAAACAATGGCTTACCGTTAAAGGAAATAAAAACAAGCCATTAGCTAAAATCCGTTTTCCACGTGTACACAAAGTTTAACATTGAAAAAAAAAAAACTGAAAAATACATTTGTAGCATAAATTCGATTTTAAACCCGGCAATTCTGAGCTAGGCGATCACGTGGTATCGTAACGTCACATGCGACTCACACTCGCAGCAGGCCGACCCTTTCTATGCATTCAGAGCATGTTTACAAGGATAGTTTTTGGGTCGAAACAAGCGTCAGAATGAGTTATTGTGCAATATTCCGATGTAATACAAACACTAGTCATCATAGAGGGACAAACAGTTATCTTACGGTTCCACATGAATTCAATTTTATTCAAACCAATGAATGCGAATGAGCCTACAAGTCGACTAGGTATCGCCGAGCTTGGGCTCGTTTTCAGAATAATGATATCGAATGCAACCAACGGGAGATAATGTACACCAATATACATACATAGCAAACATATATCGTATCCAACTACAGAAAGTAACGTGTATAATTGCATGATATCACTAGAATGTTAACAACTGAAATCAGTCAGCGAATTTATGTCGGTCCTGCTAGCTCAGTTGGTAAAGGTGTTGGTTCCTTCGCATTTATTTTGCAATCGGGCGACGCCGGTTGATTTTCTTTATACTTGGATAAATAAAATTTAGAAACATCGTTATATAATTCCCATGTTTTATTTTGTTGTGGCGAATAAATAATTACAACAATAAAAAAAAATATTTACAAACAGTGCATCATAGTATAAACATGATTTGGTTTGTATTACTTGGTGAAAACATAAACAAAAAAGTGTAAAGAAAATCAATGGTTTGGTGTTGGGATTGAACCGGCGTCGTCCGATTACAAAATAAATGCCAAGGAACCAACGCCTTTACCAACTGAGCTAGCAAGACCGACAGAAATTCGCTGACTGATTTAAGTTGTTATGATAAATTGTACAACTCCTCCTTCATACATCGATATTCTAGTGATATTATAATATTATACACGTTACTTTCTGTAGCTGGATACAATATGTGTTTGTTATGTATGTTTATTGGAGTAGATTATCTCCAGTTGGTTGCATCCTATATAATTATTCTAAAAACGAGCCCAAGCTCGGCGAAACCTAGTGTACTTGTAAGCCCATTCGCATTCATTGTTTTGAATAAAATTGAATTCATGTGGAACCGTAAGATAACTGCTTGTTCCTCTATGATGACTAGTGTTTGTATTACATCGGAATATCACATAATAACTAATTTTGACGCTCGTTTTGATCCGAAAGCTGTCCTAGTAAACATGCTCTGAATGCATAGAAAAGGTCGGCCTGATGCGACTATGAGTCATATGTGACGTCACATCTCGGCATCCCGAAAATCGCCAAAAATATGCGTATTCGAAAATGTCTGGATGCACAGCATAAAATGTGGAATTTCTAATTCATAAAAATTTTTGTTGCGTGGTGGACATGGAAATAGATAGCAGGATGTAATATAATATGAATTCAAACCATATATGTTTTTATTCCCATTAACGCACTCGAGTGGTCACCATTTCAGCTGCTATTGTTCGTCGTCAGTGGGGATCGTTTCACTAAGATATTCAGCTCTTAAAGAAAATCCACCCTAGAACAGAATCTGATGGAAAAATGAAGGAGTATTTTCAAAATGTGTTTCACTAACATTATCATTAAATTACTCTTAAGGCAAAGAGCGATATTTCCATCATGATAATCGATAATTTACACACTTGGAACAAACAAATTGACAAATGTTCAATCTCTTTTGGCACAATTTGGCAAAAGAGATTGAACAGTTGTCATTTTTTTTTAAATTCGGCCCAACAATCACTTGTCAACAACATTTGACTGTTTGTGAAAAGGGTGGTCGATGAGAAGAGGAGCCGCTTCAGAAGGTAGAAAAGGGCCGCATTCCCGCCGAATGGAAAAACAGCATCCTAGTCCGTCTATTCAAAGGGAACAATCCCGTAGAGTGTGGTTCTTTCAGGGTGATCAAGCTCCTGGAGCAGGCCATAAAGGTCATGGAGAGGGTGCTAGAATTGAGAATGAGAGAGCAGGTGCAGATCAACGAGATGCAATTTGGCTTTATGCCAGGGAAAGGGACGACAGATGCCATCTTCATCGTGCGACAAATGCAGGAGAAACACCTGGCTAAGAAGAAGAAGCTCTACCTAGCCTTTGTCGACCTAGAAAAGGCGTTTGACAGGGTACCAAGGAAGGTGATGAGATGGGCCATGAGAAAATTGGGTGTGGAGGAGTGGCTGGTGAAGGCAGTGATGATGTTGTACAGTCAGGCGAGCACCGTGGTGAGGACAGGGCATGGAGACAACAGCAGCTTTGACGTGAAGGTGGGGTGCACCAGGGCTCAGTATTGAGCCCACTGCTTTTTGTGGTGACGAAGGAGGCGAGAGGAGGACTGCCCAGGGAGCTGCTGTATGCAGATGATCTCGTCCTTATGGCAACGACCAGGGAAGAACTAAGAAGGAAGCTGGTGGAGTGGCGCACGAGATTGGTGGCCAAAGGACTGAAGGTGAACGCCGGGAAGTCGAAGGTGATGGTCAGCATAGGTAACAGAGGAGTAATGTCAGAGTCTGGTGCATGGCCATGTGGAGTCTGTAGCAAGGGTGTAGCCACAAACTCGCTTCAGTGTACATCGTGTACGAAGTGGATCCACAGGAAATGCAGTGGTGTGAAGGGCAGCCTGCAGGCAGTGAGCGCAACGTTTGTGTGCAAGAGGTGTCGGGGAGAGGTACCACCTGCAGAAGCGACGGAAGAGGGCTTAGAGGTGGATGGAGAGACATACAACAGAGTAGACAACTTCTGCTACCTGGGCGACATGCTAAGTGCGAAGGGTGGGGTGGATGCAGCGGCAACAGCGAGAGTGAGGTGTGCCTGGTAGAAGTTCAGGGAGTTAACGCCCTTTCTGACTTCCAAAGCGAAGGGCCAGGTGTACACAGTTTGTGTCAGAAGTTGCCTGTTGTATGGGTGTGAGACGTGGGCCATGAGGACCGATCATGACACGAGGATGGAAAGGGTTGAGATGAGGATGGTGAGATGGGTGTGTGGCACATCACTCAGCGACAGACAGCTCAGTGCAGACCTTAGAAGAAGAGTAGGAGTGGGGGCGATTGGGGATTTGATCAGAAGAAGCAGGCTGAGGTGGTACGGGCATGTAGAGCGAAAGGACGATGAGGACTGGTTGAAGGGCTGTACAAAGTTAGTGGTGGAGGGGACAGCTCCTGTCGGCAGACCAAGGAAGATCTGGCAGAACTTCGTGTCTGCAGACTTGAATCTGATGGGTATCGACCATCGGGATACACGGGACCGTGTCAAGTGTAAGAGGGCAATTGGAAGAAAGGCGAACCCAGCAGAGTCTGGAAACACCACCCCTTAACGACGACGATGATGATGATGATGTTCACTGTGCGAAGAATTTTAACGAAATCTTGCAGAAGCCATCGACAAATCACAGGGGACACTATTTCCGCGTCACACACAGTGCAATGGACAGGAGCGTCATTGTTAAAAAAAATTAGTTTACAAGAGCGTAGAGAGCGCCAATAACTTAAACCGAAAATATGCTGTCGAATATAGTGACATGAAGGACAGTAGTGCGCAGGTTAAGTTAGATACAGCATAACCTTTGCTCAAAATTGATTAACAAATGTCACAACATCCTTGACCTTCGCAAAGCCGTAAACCGCTATGCAAACGTCAACTGGTCACGACACTAATCATATTGTCGTGTAAACAAATCATGCTTTAGCAAATTATAAATTGGCAATTTTAGGACCGTTTTTATGGACCGAATGTAGGACGAATTGTTAGTGAAACACAGTTTTTTATTTTAACTCCTAGGTAAGGATCAAAATCGGTTTTATGGAGCAAAATCGGGCTTAAGAGCTCTTAAGAATGTTAGTGAAACGGTCCCCAGGTGAACGCTATGAAATTTCCCGCGCCGTCCTTTCCAGATGGGTGATATTCCCAGTACAACAGTACAGCAACAGAAGTAATTATACAAATGTTCACGTGTTTAGTTGTACAAGTTGTGAATTCCTTCAAATATATGAAGATTCACTCGCCTGCAAAAAACTCAATTTTGGTATTCATCGCACGCGTACAACCGGACAAAAACACAATTTGTTGCGAAACTCATAACACACGTCTGATCAATCTAACACACGTCTGATCAATCTATCACACGTCTGAGAAGGAACTATGATATATTCGTGCCACTTGTGATACAATGAACGAGTATCGTTGTTGCAGAATTTGCTTATTTTATTTATTCTTTGCAGATAGCTGTAGATACGATTTTAATGTGTGCAGCGGAAGATAGTACTGTGAATGACGGCTTTAGATCTCCGCTTAGTATGAGCCATTCGTTAATGGTGAGTGTTCAACGTGCTAAATAAAGAATACAAATATCATAAGCCATGACCAATGTTTATATTGAGGCACCAAGAAACCACACACAACGAACCATGGCTTAATGATGAGTTTTGTGTTAATTTCTCTGTATTTAAGATTCAGCTTGCTTAAGCCTAGGCTAAGCTGTGTATTAATGGCATTCTTTCCACAAAAGCGGTGATTGTGAGTTATTCAAGAATCTTCAAAAGTCGTTGCTTAATAATCTTCAAACGTTGTTATTTCGTTGTACGTTTTCGGTGTGTCGTTTTCGAAATCAGCACGAGAACACTAGCACAAATTATGGTTTGATTGTGAGTTTGTTAAACAAATTGCTGCCTTCCATAACTAGGCCTGAATAGCGATGGTAAGATCTAGCACATATGGACAAGTTTACTGAACGACTTTTAGGGGACACGAATAAGAAATATAAGGTATGTTAATCGGAGGAACTGCGCCACTAAGGTCAATAGGTTACACTGAAGCTCCGAGCAATTAGACACCACCAGTGCAAAGAGTAGAACGATTTATTAAGGATACTTATCGAGTTCTACGCGCAGACAACAAACAACAAATCAAGCATGGCCGAAGATTCAACACGAGGCGCCAGGGCCTGACACAGCCGTCAGGCGGCGTATCTATCTATAGTCATACACATACTGGCGCTGTGGCATTTGCAGTTGCGTAATCATACAAACGGTGTCATCAAGCTAGCTGGAAGACGTCGATAAAGTAAGCAAGAGGTGTATTTTGTGTAATTTTCAAAAATTGTTGCGGACATCACTTAGGAATCTGATGTAAAGGTTCCCTACATCGCTTTATTTTGGAGGTATGACCCACCACTTCTGGACTTTCGTTTACAACATCGTAGTGCGCATACTGCCATGCTTCGTTGACAACATAGATCATCGTAGATAGTGCTAATGCTGACAGGATTCCTTTAGGAAAGACACCATCGTAGTGCCAATACTGACATGTTTCGTTTACCACGTTTTTGTTGACTTGACGACGTTGGTTCGTCGACAGAAATTGTGAGTGATTCTTGAACATGCACGACCCGACTGATTTGTCGGTCGAGGCAGAGTTGGACAAAACGTTTTTTTAAATCCAAAAATTGGTTTTGATTTATTAAAATCGATCGATTGACAGAAGAATTGTTGATCTTAGTTAGACATACAATTCAAATCAATCAAATCAAAAATACTTTATTTTCTGTCCAAAATACATGTTGAAACAGACAAGCTCATCCATTGATTCCATAATCAAATAGTTAGCTTTGTCAATAAAAAACAAAATACACACAAACACACTATTATTGCATCGTCGTAGTGCTAATAATGACATGCTTTCTTTACAACAGAGACCATTGTAGTGCTAATACATGCTTCGCTCTCACCGCAGGAGCTGTTGAACCTGAGCAACCGCACGACGCGGCACCGTCAGATGGAAGAGGACGATAACGAGAGTCGGACGCCAGGGGAGGAGCACCTTGGTGACGTGTCGACGGAGCACACCCGCTACATCTACCGCTGCTTCAGCGGCGAGTTCCGGGGCTACGACGAGCTGTACGGGAGAAAGGGTACCGACAAGAGCATACGCAGCGATGACAGCAGTTTAAATGACGGCCATAGTGGACACACTGGGACGAAGAAGAGTCGCAGCGGCGATCTGCCGCCAGTTAGCAACACCGACAACACCAAAGACGACGTTAAGTCTCGGCGACACCACAAGTCGAAGCGGCACAAAATAGCAACAAAGACGGTCACTGCTGGGGAGCCAGGAGAAGCGGGTGTACCCGCCGTGTCGGGTGCAGCCGATCGTGTCGAGTGCAGCGCACGGTAGGGTAAGGCGTTGGCCGTCGAGGGCTAATCGTGGTGGTCATACACTGAGGAGCGTCGTCGTAGTAATGTCCACAACCTCGGTCTAGGCGACTGGACAGGAGGGTGGTCCACGTGCCGAGGTAAGAAGGTGGCCTAGGTGTGTAGACAGGAGGGTTGTCAATACAATAATTGGCAGCTATCTGACTGCGAGGAAGACATTCCATTGACCAACCACTGCTATAGCATCACTTCAAGTTCGTCGCAGACTCCGCGTATAATATTTTTCTCGAGTTTTTAGTGTGTTGTTTCAAGGATGCTTATTACACGAACTTTTGCTTAATGGTGAGTATTCGATGTATTGTTTCAAGAATCCATTTTATAGCATGAGCCATGGTTTAATGGTGAGTTAAATACGTTTAACATGAAACATGTTTTAACGGTGTGTTTGTGAATGCGATGTGGTTATTCTGATAGGAATTAATAAAAGAATGGTATGTTGTGATGCGAGTTTTATCAGACGATTTAAAAGACTGGAAAAACTACGAGAAGCTGAAGCCCAGCATGTCAGCCCCCTATATGTATCGACTTTTTGTTGACTTGACGACGTTGGTTTGTCGACAGAAATCGTGAGTGATTCTTGAACATACACGACCCGACTGACTTGTCGGTCGAGGCATAGTTGGAAAAAAAATGTTTTAATCAAAATTTGTTTTAAATATTTATTTAAACCGATCGATTGACAGAGGACCTGTTTATATTATTTAGACATACAATTCAAATAAATTATAAAAAAAATTATTTTCTGTCCAAAATACATTTTAAAACAGAACATTGTCTTCAGGCTCATCCATTGATTCCATAATTATATAATTAGCTTTGCCAATAAAACAAATACACACAAACACACACTATTATTGGGTGCACATGTAAAATTTACATGTTGTGAAGTTGTCGCGTAAAATGAATAAAAAATACACAGTAGAGTACCTTAAAAAGAAACAAAAAAGACATACTTCGTAAACCAATAATTGACTAAATGTAAAAGTTTACTGAGCCTACAAGGGGAACTAAAAATGATAAAACTCAAGCTTATCCCAGAACATCAGAGAAGGGCACTAGTACTACAATATCAGCATTGTCAAAACACACAGTGATAAGAAATTACGTAAATAATACTTGATACATGCAGAATAAAGAATTACATGATAATGACATAATATAAAAATGCATGTATATTCTCTCCACCACCGCCCACACACAAACACCGCAGCCCTTCTGACACATTACTGGAGTGCTGCATTCAGAACAGCAGCAGCGGAAGGTACACTTTACTTCTTATATATATACATTCTTTCGTGCAGGAGGAACTTTAATATGCCTGCCAGATGGAAGTTTCTGAAATGCTAAGTTAAATGGATGGGCAGGATCAGTGAAAATGTATATATACAATATTACAATACAATATGATTATTATAATATTTCGCCTTAAAAATAAAAAGGCCATGGCTCAACACACTTATTACTTTATACAGACTGCAAATTAGCACCAGACGATACTGGCGTATACTGTTTGCTGACGGTCGTAATTAACTATGGGTTTCTCATTGGAAAATATGCTTCCTTGTGAAGAGACGCCTTTATACTTTCACTGCATTCAATGTGCAGAAAAAAATGAATGACCCAATATGTGAGGAAACGATACCACAAGTGATTCATCTCATTTAACTCCATCTGGAAGAAGATGAATTCCACCTCCTAACTGCACAACTAGGAACACAGATACGACAGGTAATTATAAAGTAAACAGGTTAGTACATCAACACAGCCATTCGCCCGATGCCATCTGTCACGGATTAGCGAGGTCTCCGTACACTAGTTGGCTCAATCTAGTAGGGTTCTTATATATCAAGGTCAACGCATATGAGAAAGAACGGTTTTCGTGAACAAGCAACAAAGAACGAGGAAAATTTAATAAACTTTATTACGAGATGTCTTCCTTTTGGTATATATATCGATTAACAAAATAAACAGAATAAAGAAATCCCGTAACCAAATCTTAATAGAACATAATAAACAATAACACTGAATCTTTCGATTATCAAATTCCACTTCCTTTCTAAGGTGGATTATACCGCTACACGACCATACACTAGGCGCCAAGTGTTATCTAAGAATAACTCCCATAATATAAATACACAGTATAAGCTAGTCATCGCGGACTCTCATTACAGTAATCTGTTACAAAACACACACATATATACATATATATGTGAATACTTCAAGGGTAAAAATACCTCACTTCAAAACCACAGATAACTACCAATCATAATACAGCAAATAATAGATGCATTCAATCAGAAAATACACATTTACACTGGGCTAATCCCATCTCGAATATATACGAACGTTCGTTGAAGTCGACACGCCGAGCTCAGAACACAATTAGAACGGTGTATCTCGGCCGCACGAGTGATGAAGCCGGGCACTTGACGATTGCCGTCGTACGCCGCGAATTCTCGAGTCGCGTCCGTTCAATGATCGCACGGTCGCTAACGATTGCGAAGTCAGTTGAATACGCTAAACTGAAAGACGAAGCCGGCTAGTAGACGCTTACCGCCGGCCGCTACGAATTCGATCGAGAGGTCTTGCCCTGTCGCAAACGATCGAGAAGTCGGATGAACGGTTTCGCGCGAATGACGACGCCTGGCAGTATACGTTTACCGCCGGCCGCTGCGAGTCGCATTCGGTCAAGCTTTCTGACGATGTCGCTGTGAGACCGATGTTCGAGGATGGCCTGTGCTGGGTGAGCGCGTCGCGATTATCGCTCATCGACGCAAATACGTTGGGGCCGACCGGAACGTTGTCTCAATATACCGCTGACGTGGCGGCATGGCTTCTTCGAAGCTCGATCGAACAGTCACTCTGGACACTGAATATTACACACACACACAAAAGCTTGGGAACGTAACCCACGTTAACGATTCCCACCACGCATTACGACTTGACTTGCCATTCTCTTGGCAGCAGGGCAACCTGTCTCGTTCAACCCTGGATCTGTCCCAGTCCTTCGCCAGCGCCCAGATGGCGAAATGCGTACAACAAACGTTTATATAAGCGGACCTAATTACACATCATATGACAGGTTTCCATCATTTCTATTGGCTAAAGCAATATACAATTCAAACTAAACATTGTGGAACACCCTCTAAGATTACAGTGAAACCACCTGCTGGCAATGCTAGCAACAGAATACCATGCCCCACTGAGCGCATCTGCAACCGAGTTGCCGTAATTACGTAACCAAGGCGGTTGGTCAACAATATGTCTATCTACTGGCTTGACCTTCCTCATTTCCCAAATTAAACCTCAGGCAAGTAGATTTAACCATCTTGAAATAGCAGAAATGCTACACCATCAGAAATATTACTTTACTCATAAAAAAGGATACATTGTTTCAACTATCCCCTGTCTCCCTAAATTGATATCCTTCAATTGACCTGTTGTTTGATCAAGGAGATGTCTTGCCATAATAGCAATGTACTTTAAAACCGTTATCAACATTGTTAGCAAAGGCAAATCTTGACGGGGATCACATGCACAGTTCAGGGCCCGTATGCATGTAGCCCGGATAAAGTTAAACGCGGATAGCCGCTATCCGTGGTTAGCTATTCGCGTTTAACTTCTGTTGCCATTTCGTATGCACAAGTCATGAATAGGTCGCGGATAGCTACCCGGTCGTGTTTAAGTTTAGACTGGAGAATTCTCGGCCACGCATGGGATTCTGGAACTGTTGATCTCACTTCCGCAATTTGAATGTAAAAAATGCAAAAAATATGGTTTTGAGAAAAAATACTTAAAAAAGTGTTTACTCTAGATATTGGCTACGGATTATTTCAAGGTGGAAACTCAATTTCCAAAAACATGGCTGTGTACAATTTGAGCACATGAATAAGGAATAGAAGCAAATGTTTTGCTCAATTCCAGTTGTTCAATAAATACCACTGTACTGTATTGGACATTATATAATAATAATAAGTTATTATTATTACAAGCATTATTAATTGTTTATGAAGAAATTGCACATATTTTATGTTTTCTATATTTCAGTGCAATGGACAGACACCTGCACGGAATTTGAATGTATACTCATGTGTTTCAAAATAATAAACAATAATAATAAAAATCACGTTTTGAAAAAAATGCAGTATTTACAAAATGTTTACAATGAACAATACGGTAATTTCATGCCAACCCAGCCAGGTCCCCGGGTAAATATATCTTTTTTAATTACATTTTACCCATGTGTGCATCTAAGTAAATGATGTTTGCAAGCAATGTTTAAGTCAGTGGCAAATTGTAGTTGTTTTAAAACGTATGGTTGTTTGAATGCAGGGTCCATGGTATTATTCGCATTCATACTGTGGCGATTGGTTTTGTGGGCTGGAAGACGAAACTGGCCTCTTTGCTGACTACCTGGGCAGCGAAATAGAAACAAACAAGATGATGACTGTTTTGATGGAGAACAAAAACAGAAAAGTCTTCCTTGAGATTGAAAAGCTTGAACAAGACTTCGGCAAGTGAAATGAGTAAACTGGCTTAGATTGCAAAATTACAGTGGTGTTGCTGCCTACACATTATTTTATACACTATTTGTTAAAGGTTGTGGGACTCTGTTTATCTGTGTGTCTGACTATAACTCCGCCAGTGTTGCATGTCTGTGGCCGACATTTGTTAGTGCATTAGCATGTAGTCAAGTGTTACTGTTTGTTGTACAATTGATTGTTGTGGTCTAAAATGTTAAGAAATTCAGTCTTATTCCAACTGATCTAACAGTTAATAATTGAGAAATGCAGTGTCCAAATGTAAAATGAATTCCTTTTTTATAATGATAATGCAATAATAAAACATCCTATAAAAATGATGAGTGATCAAACACTGATACATCGTCATCAAGTTATTGTTGTTTTCTCAGTCTCGGGCAGCTTTCCCAACAGCAACCCGGGTCCGCTGCGAAAAAGGGTTGTTGCAGGACGAGGTTCAATCACACCGTTATCAACAATAATTGTTGATTACTCGGTCTCAGGCACCTCTTCCAGCAGCAACGCGGACTCGTTCTGATACAGGGTTGTTGTTTGCAGGACGCGGTTCATCCACATCGGAATCGGCATCTGAAGTCCCCGAGAAGGGGTCAGGGTCACTGTCAGAGTCTGATGAAACCTCCACTCTCAGCCTCCTAGCTGAAGCATAACACACATTGTAATAATCTTGCACGCCTTGGCAGGTGCCAAACGCAGTCTGCGAAGACAGTGCCATCTTCTCTTTAATACTCCTATTAGTGGGGCGGCATAGCAAACCAAGTGTGCGTTTTGTGCTAAAAGCACTAAACTCGGCAAATATCTAGACTAATATATGACAGTAATTTTCAGATATTGGGCCACTCAAAATTATATCCCTGTGCGCATGCGTGTTCATTTGAATTACATAGCCCATGTTTGCTTGAAATCGCAGGTAGAACCTATCTACGAGATCATGACATACAGACAGGGTTATTAACTTATTTACACTTTTATTAATTAAAACATGTAGTGCCATTAAATGAAGTTTTAGAACGTAAAAAACTAAATTGTTATTAACGTTTTCTGTTTTATTTTACTTTCACTTTTGTATGACCCACTGTGACCAACCATGCTGAAAGTGATCTACTCTGTGACACTTGCATCGCTTATAACATCCTTTCTTGCAGCCGCACGAAACCAGTTTATAGCAAATGTGTGACGCTTCGGGCAGGTTTGTCCAGTACGGCTCATATAGACCACTGTCTGTCACAATCCAGGCCCACCTAGTAGGGGAGGAGAGCACAGGAGTTGGTAGCATTGCCTGTCCCCATATATGACCACAATAATAGACAGCCCTCTTCACATGTTGCTCCAGTCCAGCTTGCTTTGGTGGAATTCTTTGCAAATACCCTTTCTGATTACACATTTACCCGAGCTGACATTAGCTGTATCAAACATGTGGCTAGCGCTACATCTCATGGGCAAATTGTTCAATATTCTGAAAGAATTATTATATGCAACAACGAATTGCTGAAAATTTACTTTTCTAAAGTTCACCCATAACGCACACATATAGATATTACCAAAATACGCTGTAAATAGCTTATTTTTTTATAGCAGTTGAACAAAAGTGGAACTTTTGACGTAACATATTACTCTTGGCATACAAAAGTCTCACTTTGGCTTGCATGTCAGACTCATCAGACAAGTTATTAGAAATGACATGTCCAAGATATTTACAAGAGGTGGCAAAGTTTAGCTTCTTTCCTCCTAATGTCATTTCTTTAGACAGATTTGACATTCTAGATTCAAAGTACATGACCAGGGATTTACCCTCATTGTATTGCACGTCATGCTCACATCCATATGAGTAACACATGTCAAGTAGTGTTTGTAGTCCTTTAGCAGAAGGTGCAAACTTAAGTAGATCATCGGCGTATATAAGGTGATTAACAACCATGTTACCAAGACTACAACCGATTTGTATTTTTTGCAGTTGTATACTCAGATTATCCATATAAATGTTAAAAAGCAAAGGGGATAACGTCCCACCTTGCTTAACACCATTGCCTACATAGAAGAAATCCGAGTAGGTATTTCCCCATCGTATGCATACGCATTGATTATTGAATTCATTGCCGAGTACTCTTAAGATATAGTTCGGTACATTTCGTTGTTCTAGTTTCGTTAAAAGTTTATATCGGTTGACACGATCAAACGCCTTTGATGCATCTAAAAACGCGACGTGCATAGCTGAACCATGTTCAGTGTAGAACCTTAATAATTCCTTAAATGCAAACACGCATAACTCCGTTCCATGTTTAGGCTTAAAGCCAAATTGATTAGGAGTGGTTTCCAAGTATATTTCCATTCTGTTAAAAAGAACAGAGTCTATTACCTTCGAAAATATGTTCGATAGACATATTGGCTTATAATTCCCTTTGTCATTTACTCGTCTATTCTTGTCTTTAATAATTGGTACAATAACAGACTGTGAAATTTCTTTTGGTAAATAACCATGCACCAGAATCGAAGACACAAGGATAGACAAAAGCACAGCGAGTTGATAATCAGCAAACTTAATATGTTCTGCATTGATACCGTCCAGACCTGGTGACTTATTTTTTGAGAGTCCATTAATAATATCCATCAGTTCAACTGCACCAACAGTCATTCCCTTACTGCCAACGGAACAATCATAACAAACTTATCACATCGGTTATCCTCCACATCATTAAATAAATGTTCATAATGATGCTTCCACATTGACCCGATGTTTACGTCACCGTGTATATTATCAATGTTTGTCGGAAGTTTTACTTGACTGTTCGTACAGTGCTTAATTTCTTTCCAGAATTTGCGGTGGTCTTTCTGACACAACTGTTCTGCAATGTTATCAGCAATGATAGTTTCCTTCTCCATTTTACATTTTCTGATCGCCTGCTTGAATTTCATTCTGGATAATTTCATAACATTAAAAATGTCACCTTGTCTAGGTTTGCCAGTCTCTTTCCATATACAGTAAGCATCACGGGCTGCACAATGAAGCTCTTTCACTCTCTCGTTCCAACCTGGTACAACATTATACTTATAAGCACCTTCGCGATTTGACCGGAGTGTGTGACCACACCTCTTCAATGTAATCACGATAGAATCGTAAAAGTCATCGAGTTCATCATGATGATTACAGTTATGACAATTGGGATCATTGCATCTAACACCCAGGAACATTCAGTTTGCTCAATTCAACGTTCGTGCATTCTCTGTATGCGTCAATATCTCTTGGGTTTAATCTGTCCCACTGTATGCCTTGCTTAATCTCATTAGTATTGCCACTACCACTAACGCATTCTGGTACAATATCACTGTCTATGCTGAACGATATCGGGTGGTGATCAGAATAAATAACGTCATAAAGTATGTACATGTTAGATAGGCAATCCTTCGCATCAGCGGTACATATGATATGGTCTAGCCATGATGTAGTTCCCCAGGCAGAACTAATGTATGTATATGTGTCTATCGGGAGAGTATCTTGATCACATATAGCCAGAGTAAATTCTTTGCAGAAATCAAGTAAGATATTCCCAAAAACTGATTTCTTGGAAATATCCGCGTTAAAATCACCAACAATAATGATGCACGATATATTAATATTATTAACATATACAGCAATTTTGGACATATAATCATTGAACTTGTCCATGTTTTCCTCGCATTCATAAGGTAAATATACGTTTAGTAGATAATACTCCTTGTTACCCCAACAAATTCTTATGACGCATAGCCAGTCATAGCATTGGTCAAGAATGGTGATGTATTGATCAAGGGAATGTTTCCATAAAAAACCTACACCACCATACGGCCTACCAGTTAAAACACCACAAGATGCATCTACAGGAGAAACACCATAACCCACATAACCATCGTGACAGGTGTTTAGTATATGGCAATCTGGTTTAGTGAGCATGAGCTCTTGTAGGCACAGTATATCACATTCCATTAACACATCATTTAAGAAGGGCATAAAACCTTTAAATCCATTACAATTAAAAGATGTGATGTTAATTTCCATAACTTAGTTCTTGGTGTTAAAGAATTTCCTCAAGTATACACCAGATGGCTAGTTGTTCGGGTCATAAAACTTAGATGCGTCATTGCATACATCAACCTTGAATGAGGCATAACTCTCATGCTTAGTTTTTAGTTTCACACATTTGGCCTCGAGCTTATGCACAGACTTCACATACAAAAACATGTCATCGACAGTGACCGTAGGATCCAGTCGTGAAATAAAGGCTGTCAGGAATCGTCCATCCTTTACTTTGAGCTGGTTACCGCATTTCCGCGTGCCGATCACCGCCTTCGAACCGTTACTGCGCCTTTTCTTGCCAGACACCAGCTTAAAGTCATCATCAACGATAGCCTTACTTGGTTGTTTTGCGACACCCGGCGCACGGTTCCCGATAACGTTCGCAGCTGGTAGAGGTGTTATGTTAACCATCGCAGGGCCACGCTGACGAGTAGACGTAGCTCGAATGTTACTCACGGTTACGTCGGCCGACGTGTGGCTCGGTTCGACTGTGGTGACTGCGCTGATCGGCGGCAGATTCACCCGAAGCGTCTGTCGATCATCTGTCGTGAGCTCAGGCTTACGCTGAGGCCACATCACCGGGTCCGGTTCCCTCGATTTGACGGCTGTCATGTCACGCCGCAGATCCGCCATTTCTGCCCGCATCGCACGAAACTCGGAGATAATGTGACCAAAATCAATGTTGTTGACGTCGAGCGGCGGCAGGGTGGACAAATCCGTAACCGCAAACACTGGCAGTCCCCTAGGCGACTTGTGCAGCGCCATCAGTATATCTTCAATGTTGTTTTTCTCTTTCTGATGCCCTTGCTTCTTGACGACTTCGCATTCGTATAGGGTCTGTTTAGCTGCTGCGATCTCGCTGGAAGTGAAGTGGTCTACGCACAACTTTACCAGCGAGTCATGCACCATGATGTCCATCTTGTTGAAGAGATAGCAAAGTATACCATTGCATACGATGTGAGTTTGGCCATTTGTCTGAACTTCGGTAGCACACAGACCACGGGCCGGGGATCTGCAGTTCGCAGTGTGATCGCTTGCATTGTTCGAAGCCGTCAGTCATAATGGTTGTCATGCTGGCGGGCGCTTGAACGTGACCAGTGCGTTCACAGTCAGAAGAACAAAGCCGTGGCACGGCTGTGTTATGCAATATTACAGGTAGAATCCAGTCAATACTGGGCGATAAAATGTGGTGTGACCACAATCATATAAAATGTCCGATAAACTCACGTTAAGATTCGATTTTAAAAGTACAGTCCCACTCCGAGTACAGATTTCTTCCAATTGGCTTAGTTCTGTCTAATCACAGCACTTACTCTTTCCCGCAGGTTAATATCGAGAGTCAGCTGTAGACACACCACAATTGTATAATTTCAGATGGCCCAGTATCTGAAAATGTTCCACACGTATTAATCTATATATTCACCAAGTTTCATGCGTTTATCACATATTTCACAATCGTTATGGTATTCTAAACTATGCCGCTCCACTATATGGCCCTTTCCACTGCTGTACGAGTTGAACTGTTGTAGGTTCTCTCTTGACGTGTAGTGGGGTTCGTAGGTGGAGTGAATAACCAGTCGCACAGCATATAGCCACTGTCTCCCAATATGACTCCTCTGAGGGGCTTTCTTTGGTTGTTCTCAAATGCATGGAAGATAGATGACTCGCGTAGGATCCGAGAATCGTGAACACTTCCTGGCCATTTGGCAATGCAACTAATGAAGACAACGTCCGCATTACATATAACCTAGGAAACAAACAATATTACAAAAATATATACATAAGAAACACAAAAAGTGCCTACATGCACACACCTTTTACTGTATTCATTTGATTGTATTCATAATTAAACATACCAACAAAGTATATCAACTTATTTATTGCTTTTACCATGACCAATACAGTGAAGCAAATGCAGTTGTGTCTGTCAGTTTAGGCACACTAATACTACCTCCTCGTAGTATTCAATTATTATGGTTATTTTTAAAGTTACAATGATTTAAAGGGTACATCCGTCAAAAGTATTTTAGGATATAATAACTTAATAAAGTTCACAGTGTGGACTCATCATAATTCACAAAACTTCACTTCAGCACAAGAACAAAACCATTGCTATTACCATAGATAATCCAGTGAAATGAATGTATTTCTTTTTTTTAGCCAAACAATCATATTAATAATAGCAAACACCCGAGGTAGCAAACTCTTCCACGAATACGTGTTTAGCTCTGAAAAGAGCTTCGGTGTCCTTGACATCGTCCAGTCAAATGTTGGAAAGATCACGTATCCACTTTCTGTGTGTGAATGTGTGTGTGTGTGTGTGTGTGTGTGTGTGTCTGTGTGTCTGTCTGTGTCTGTGTGTGCATACATACAATGATACATGGTCTGGACCGAAGCTGAACGGAACGGGCTTATCGTTTACAAACATCATCGATGCAGGTTTACTGGAGCGTGAGTTTATAACCTTTGGGACGTCTTCCATGCTAACCGACCTCTCCACTGAAAGTGATGAACGTTGCATATTTAATGTTCTTATATTACATAACTATACCCGATGCAGTGTTATGTGAGCAAGACATAAACCACACACACACACACACACACACACACACACACACACACACACACACACACACACACACACACACACACACACACACACACACACACACACACACACACACACACACACACACACACACACACACACACACACACACACACACACACACACACACACACACACACACACACACACACACACACACACACACACACACACACACACACACACACACACACACACACACACACACACACACACACACAAATACGTACATACATACGGTGATACAGTTAACAATGATATACCTCTACATGCTACATTTAACAAGATTTAACAAGATTGCCACCCAGAGAATTATCTCTAGGTAGCAGGTGGACAAGGAAGCCCTTGGCTTATCGAGAGTCCGACCTTTTTATCTATGTGTATCCCGCCCGTCTGAGGTATGTGTCGATTTTATTTTTAAACATTCACGCTACTAACACCCACACAATCAGCAGGTAATCTGTTCCATTCATTTACAGTCCTTTGTGAAAATGAAAACTTTCTTATATCCAATCTACTCTGCTCCTTTGCTAATGCAAGATCATGTCCTCTTGTCTTATCTTTCTTAACTGAGAAAAACATATTTCTATCAATATTTTCATAATCCTTCAATATTTTAAACACTTCTATCTGATCTCCTCTCAATCTCCTGGTCTCTGGTGTTGTTAAACCGCATTTTTTTTGCGTATTTCATAACTAAGATCCCTCAGATTTGGTATCATTTTAGTTGCTCTCCTCTGCACTCTTTCTAGCATATCTATGTCCTTCCTGCGATATGGCCTCCACGCTTGAATACAATATTCTAAATGAGGCCTAACTATTGTTTTGTACAGCGGTATTATTAGCTCTTTTTCCTTATACGTTATGTTTCGCCTAATTAATCCAAGGATTTGATTTCCCCTTGAAGCTGCAATTCCGCTCTGAAATCTTCATATCAGCACTAACGGTTAACTCTAAGTCCTTTTCTTTTACAGTAGTACTTAGTACAGTACCCCCCATTGTATATTCTACCTCTTCGTTCCCATGTCCTATGTGGAGGCATTTACATTTCCCAAAATTGAACATCATTTGCCACTTTTCAGACCATTTGATCAACCTGTCAAGATCATCTTGTAAATGCTGTCTATCTCCATCACTTTTAATCCTTCTAAACACTTTTGTATCATCCGCAAATTTCAACACCTTGCTTGTTATTTCATCATCCAAATCGTTGATGTATATTAAGAATAATATAGGACCTAATACTGATACCTGTGGTACCCCACTCAATACCGATTTCCAGTTTGAAGCCTCCCCATCAACTACTACACGTTGTCTTCTGTCAATCAGCCATTGTTCTATCCAGTTTATTATACCATTTCCTATGCCACGGGCCTTTAGTTTAAGCAGTAATCTTTGATGTGGTACTTTGTCAAAAGCTTTTTGAAAATCTAAGTAGACGATATCTACTGGTGATCCCTCATCTACCCACTTAGTGATGTCTTCCAAAAAACATAACATATTTGTTAAGCATGACCTCGCTTTAAAAAAAGCATGTTGAGATGGGTTTATCAAGTTTTGTTTAACAAGAAAATCCACCATGTGATCTTTAAATTATTAGTCTTTCTAATAATTTACAAATCACTGATGTTAAACTCACTGGTCTATAGTTCTCTGACTTGTTTCTCGAACCTTTTTTGAATAACGGTATAATGTTTGCTTCTTTCCATTCTAAAGGAACCACTCCCTCTTCTAATGACAAGTTGAAAACTGTTGCAAGTGGTATGCTAATTTGTTCTACAATTTCCAATAGTAGTTTGGGTGGAATACCATCCACTCCAGGTGATTTATTATCCTTCATAGCCCTTATTTTCTTAGCTACCATTTCCGGGGTTACAATTAATTGTCCTAAATAGTCTGAATCTGCCCCCTTGAACTTAGCCTCTGGTATTGGCAGTGAACTAATATCTTCCCTGGTAAACACTGAACTAAAGTACTCATTCAGGTCTTCTGCCATTATGAATCCCTCTGATATTATATTTCCAGCACTATCCTCTAGAGGACTGACCTTATCTTGAACTTTCTGTTTGCTTCGAACATACGCATAAAAACTATGATTAATTATTTACATACAAATTATACATTTGTATTTAATATAATATTCTATAATAATCATGTCTGCACAAGCATTACTTTAAGACACGCACCACAGTACGTAACGTCAAAACCAACGACCGGTCGGATAGTATTTTACAATATCCTCTAATAAAGCACACGTATTTAGTCTATAAGAATTTATAACATTCTGTCCTGCGCAACAGGAACAAAGAGTGTTGGAATTACGCATTGACTTATAAATGTTATGAAGTAAGTTCATCAACGCCCACTTACCAAATACATGTACTGGACATAAATCCGTTATACCAATGTTTGGTGTTGTTTTTGTTTGGCTGTTTTTACTAAAAACATCGTAGTTGTACCGACAATGACACATACATACGTACATACATACAAATACACACAGTACGAAAAATAACACATTCATATCCGTCGTCTCATAACTTATTCTTATCTCGAATACTATGGTAAGCCCAAAACTGAGCAATATCCCACAGACACAGTGAAGGATGGCTCGCTGGCTAGCTATAAAACAATGAGATAAAACATACATAACATAGTGAGTGGACCTAAATCCGTTATACTAAGGTGTTGTTTGTTTACGTCTGCCTGTTTTACTAACAATGTCGTATTTGTGTTTGACGCAGTTGCTAGATCAAAACTCCGCAGATTGCGCATCCATATTATTATGCACATTGGCATTGCACAGCCAGGGGTCCAGCAACAGCGCCTAACATAAATGTTTGGGCTTTGCCTTTGTTTGTTTTGGCTTTGGCGCTCGATTTGCAAATGGCACACACTCATAGTGTAAGGCAGATTTCATTTCATTTCGAAAAATTACGTGGCACTAGACTAGAAGGATACACTTACCTGCATATTGATGGAATTATACCCCTTCCTGTTGAAAAATTCGTGTCGCTGACGGAGTTTGAATACGAATTTGGGTTCCATCGATACACCCAACCACAAGTCCACATTGTGTCATTGACATTGGGAATCCCATTCGCATGATAAAATGATGCCTTCGTCTTGTCCGCCTGGCGCTGATTCAGCAACTTGATGTGGTCAGGGCCCAGCCTCCAGCCCCAGGCGCTCTACGTAGGAATGCCTCCGTGACCCGTGTCACTGTCCGGCTGACGGTGAATTGGTCAACGCCGATACCACGGATGTAACATAATTAATTAATTGTGTAGATTTAGATTTGCACAATCTACAAATCCATCGGGTGCGTCTTTTTAAACTATGTGATACTAGTACAGGAGTAACCAGGCGCTGCCCCGGGTGTCTTGGCGCAGAAGATTATTCATTGTTGACAAATAATAATCATAATGCCATTAATTAAAATTAACTTGGTAAAACTTTGCCTTAGGCTTAGTCCTGTCTGCTTGGCGCTGATTCGGTAGTCCAATATGTGTGGTAGACTGGTACATCTCAAATCAAATCCCTGAAAACTGCCTCTGTCATAATATCGCAGTGTTAAGAGCACTTGTACTAAGACAGTTGTAGAAGCGGCGTCAACGATCCAAAACCTCGATCTCTCGGTGTGCTGTCTGTAATAGTTATGCCTACGATGTATGGACGTCTACAGCGACACTTTGTAACTAGTTGTTCGACTTAAAACACATCAAAATGTTTATCCGCCGGACAGCCGCTAAACACGGATAAAGGAGTTTTCCGGTCTACATGCATACGGGCCCTGGTTGTGACGTAGCCAAACCGCGACGTACTGGATACATCAATTTTGTTATTTGTTTGACGAAATTCGCTGTTAGTTAAGGGTTCTTGCTGGTTGTAAATTTCGTACAGTACGTTAGGATTGGATAAACTGACAACTATTGTTAAAGAGCACGGTGAGATAAAACGACTGAAACGAAACGTAAAGAAGACTAAAATTATGGATATGAAGGGATGTCGAGAAGTCATAGTAGATGGCGAGGAAATAGAACGAGTGAAAAGTTTATCAAGTGGAGGTTGGCAAAGGCGAGTAAAAAGTTGACGGAGATGAAGAAGCTGTGGAAAGCAACGAACAAAGATATGAAACTACGAATTATCCGATCTGCATATTTCCAACTGCTACGTATGGATGCGAAACCTGGACTCTTAATCAGAACATTACTAAACGTATAAATGCATTTGAAAACAAGTGTTATAGAAAGATATTACGAGTTTCGTGGACTGAACGTAGAACTAACGAATCCATCGCAGATGAGCTTGGTGTTATACCTGGGACTTTATTGAATTTTGCAAAGAAACAGAAACTAAGTTATTTCGGCCATGTGAAACGATATCAATCTCTAGAGAGACTAATAATGGAAGAAAAAGTGGAAGGCAGCAGAAGCAGAGGAAGACCTAGGAGACAATGGGAGAAGGACATAGAGGAATGGATGGAAGCAGACGTCTATATATATATATATATATATATATATGTGTGTGTGTGTGTGTGTGTGTGTGTGTGTGTGTGTGTGTGTGTGTGTGTGTGTGTGTGTGTGTGTGTGTGTGTGTGTGTGTGTGTGTGTGTGTGTGTGTATATATCTACATATATATATATATGTAGATATATATATATGTATATAGAGAGGGGGAGAGAGAAAGAGAGAGAGAGGCACATTTTTCTGTATTTTCAAAAACAATATACATAGAAACGTTGTTTTTTCCCACATAACCACCGCAGACAACTCTTTTTTAATGACCACACGATGTCCGCCATCTTATCGGTTGTAGGCTCTATAGACAGTCAAATGACCGTAAAAGCGATAGTGATTGGCTGATGACACATCGACTGGTGCCCGACCTGCCACAACTACTCCATGGCATTAGTACGGATGCCGACGACAACTGTCACTGCCTTAACCAAAGCCTGGCGATGTTCCCATGTACATATCCTGTGTCATGTAGTCATGTTTTAAACATATAATAAAACCACCGTTGAAAACTTTCCATCGTACTTACGTGAACGTACACATTTAATGCAACAATATTTGTAGCCGAATAACAACATTCGTTTAACATGGTCGTGCAGCGAACAAATGATATCCTTGCGTTAATGAGACCCAGATACCCAGGTCTGTGGCGTGATTGGCCGCTTTGATCAACGAGGATTTGCATGAAGAGGCTTTGCTGGTCAAGGCTTTCCGGGACGAGGCTTTGCTGGACAAGACTTTGCAGGGCGAGGCTTTGTTGGACGAGGCTTTAACTGGACAGGGTGTTTATTAGGCTGTTTTGGACGGGGCCTCGCTAGATGCGGCTTCACTGGACGTTGTTGGGAAGCGCGGCTGAAGACACTCACGTTCCTATTATTCACGTCCTTCTCCTTGTTCGTCTTGCTCGACTTGTTCCTTCTGCACCTTTGCGTCATTCTCTTGCTCCGGCTCCCCTTGCTTTACCTGTTCTTCCTGTTTCACCGGCTCAACCGGCTTCTCCGGCTCTACTTTCTCCACTTTCCCAACTTTCATCACGTACATCCCCTTCTTCTTTTTCGATAAGGTTTTCCTTTGAAATTTTCTTTTCCGTTCCACCGGCTGCACCGGCAGCTCTTGTTCCACCGGTTGCTTCTGGTCAACCATCTCCTCCGTCTCCGCCTTCGCCTCGCGCTCCGGCTTACTCTTTTTCAAGGCCTTTCTCATGTTGTGCTCCTTTTTGGCTCTGGCCGCGAGACGCCTCTGTTTCAGTCGATACATCACCCACAGCTGGCGACACGCGTTCAAGTAGACGCCGACGATGATGGTAGTCATGATAACGATGGCGATGACGAATGACACGTGGGACGTCACTTCGTCTTTTTGGTCGTCAAAATGGTCTCCGCGTATGGTGTTTGTACTGGTCGGCGCCGCCGTGATCGTTTCCGTCGTCATCGTCGTAGTGGTCAGGTTGCAGTCGACACGTGACTGACACATGATGCCGCACGTGTTGATTGGACACGTGCACACAGAGCGGCTCTCATAGTGCAGGAACTCGCACGAGCCGCCGTTAGCGCAAGGGTTTCGGCAGCTCGATGAGAGCGACATGTACCGAGCCGGGCGCACGAGCATGCGACTTAACTTAAGCGGCCTGAGACCGTCGAAGGACACGACCGTCATGTACTGTCTGCCGGTCACGTTGCTGCCGGGCGCGGCGTACACGCCATTCAGGTACGTCGTCGAGCTGTTTGTGAACCACCAGCCGCCGCTGCTGCCGTAATCCGACGGATAGCCCATCCCGTTGCTGTCGTGGTCGGGCGTCGAGAAGCTGTGTCCGTTGTGGGCCGCCAGGTCGTTGCCCGTGATGCCTTCCCACGACGCGTTGCCGCGGTACACGAACCTGTAGTCGTGGTCCTCGCTCAATATAGACACCCTAGTCATCAATACCGTCATGGTCCTGTTGTCTCTCGCCGTCACATCCACGCGCAGTACCAATTCCTCATTCTTCTTCGTGCTCATGCTGTACACGTGTTCGTTTCCCAGCCAAGTGTCCGAGCCGGGTCCAAAGAGGCCGAAGCCGAACTTGTACTGTCTCCACGGTCTGTTGAACGGGATGTCTCCACGTACGCGACGCTGCATCACCGTCCAGCCTCCGCCGTATGCGTCCACCACGCAGTTGGCGTAGAAGTACGATTGGTTGTCTGGGTAGACCCTGTACGGGCCTCCATTCTTCAGGTCTCGGCGGTAGCATTGCAGCTGTGTGCAGTCGGTGGGGCGGCAGCTGAACCCCTCCACAAAGGTGACGTGAAACAAGAAAATGACACCCAATACCGCCAGCTTCATCTTCGTCGTTCGGCTCTCGTGCGAGTCTCGTCGATGAACAGGGCTCTTATATTAGGTCCAATTTATACACGGGAAAAATAACCCTGTTCTGTCTCTTTGAGATAATCTCAACAGGAAAGCCTGGAATGATTCTCCAATGAACGTCAGACGAGGACGACAACTAGAATGCTGACCCTCGCATAACAAGGACTTGGCAATCTTGAACCACTCATTTGACCACACAACAGGAAGTGACGTGTATAACCATGTGAATGATGGGATTGACTACGAGTAAGTTTAACGTAATCTATTATAGCGTCATCTGTATTAAAGACGTTCACACTTTTCAGATAGAACGTATAAATAGGCTAATTATCCAAGTTTAAATAATACAATTGAGTATGGATAAGAACGTTATTGACTATTTTGAATGACAATGGTCTTTCTTTTGTTTGGTATTTTTTCTAATATTGTGAACATATGTGTTGTTGTGATATAGCACATACCATAATTGCTATAGCGAACTACATTATCGCATGTATCACTACGCCCAATAAACACCAGTTGGTGAGTTAGCCGATCAGCCTGGATCGAGTGTTTGTGCATAGCTGAACGTCATTATACCTATCATAGCGAATCACTTCATGGTGGCAGCGGTAAAAACGAGCGAATATCGACTACAAACAGCGGTAACAGTGTACGAATTATAACTATTGTTACTGAATGCGCTAACAGCTTAACAAGCCGCAAACGAAACGTTTAGTTGAAACGAAAATCAAACAAAATGGCGTCACGCAGATGCAGACAACGTCGAAGAAATTGTTAAAGCTGATCACCAGAAGGCGCCACCAACGTCGGAGAAGTTGTCAACTGATCACCAGGAGGCGACAGCATCGCACATGCACACCGTTAGCGTCTTTGTGAACTGTGACAGTGTTAGTTTTATGTAAGCCTACGTAAAGCCGGACCCATAAAGCGATCGCCAGGCTACAATAGCTATACCTTACACACTGTGCAACACACAACCAGCTAACAATGGCAAAATACCCAACTATGAACTGGGAAGGCGATAACATCGCAGAAACATTCAAACTCTTTAAACAGCGAATGACATTGATACTCACAGACGAGAATGTCATTGACCCAGCTAAACAGGCAATCAAAATTCAGATTGCTGTTGGTAATGAAGGACTCAAGCGTTTAAATGCGTCAATGCTATCAGACACAGACAAGCAAGATCCCGAAAAACTCTATAAGCTGTTTGAAGACCAACAAGACATACGGGTGAACTTTCGCATCCACATAATGGAACTGATGACATTTCTTCAAACAGAGCGAGAAAGTACAAACGAGTTTGTCAACAGAGCGCGTCATGAAGGCAGTTTGTGCGACTTTGATGAATGTGAGCTAGTGGAGCGAGTCATTGAGCTCATCATAGCGAGTACACCTCATGAACTGTTGCAGAAGCATTTGCTAGACCAAAACAAAGGGTACGACATGAGGAGTGTACTGCAAGAGGCACGCAAGTACGAGGCCATAGCCGCCGGAAAAGCGTCCCTACAAATATTATCCACACATCACACGTCAATCAGTGAGGTAAAGCACCTAAACGCGTGCAGAAACTGTGCATTGTCACACGCATCGAGGCAGTGCCCTGCATACAAAGACAGATGCAAGCACTGCGATGGCATCGGGCACTGGACCAAGTGTTGTAGGAAGAAACAGAAAGATGAACAACAAACGACGTGATAGCCAGCCAAAGAGCCGAAGCCGACGTGACAGTCGCCGCAGACCAGATAAACCAATCCATGAACTTTCTGGCTACCAAACAGAAAACGAGAACCCGGACTACGAAAGTGAAAGTGAAGGCGAAGTCTACACGAAGTCGTTCAGCACGATGACGACAGAAAACCCGGGTCGCTGCACAGACTCTCCACGTGACGAAGTGTACGCTCAACTTAACATTGTGTGCGCTGACATGAAGGGCGTCCACGAACTCAAACTGAAGGTTGATACTGGCGCTTCGGGCAACACACTGCCCATACGCATAACACGACAAATGTACGGTGACCAGTGGACAACCAAAGTTGAGCCCGTACCGAACACTACGCTGACAGCCTACAATGGTGGCGAGATAAAATGCTGCTGTGCAATGAAAATACTCTGCCAGTACAAAGAATGCCAGTGGAGAAAGTACAAATTCTACGTCGTCGATGTCGACGGGCCAGCAATCTTAGGCTTGCGAGCATGTGAACAGATGAAAATCGTCACCATCAATGCAGTCAAGTCGAGAGACAAAACAACCCAACATGCGGTGACCGTGAAGTCCGTGGATGATCTGAAGAGGCGTTTTCCAGAGCAGTTCGACCGCATAGGTAGCTTCGATGGGAAGGCTAGCCTAGTACTGAAACCAGATGTGCAACCATCAATCGATGCACCACGCAAGTGCAGCATTCACCTCAAAGAGAAACTCCAACGAGAATTGGACAATATGGAGAGTGATGGTATCATCCGCAAGATCGAGTACCACACGGACTGGTGCTCAGCAATCACCACGACTGTGAAGCGGGATGGTTCGTTGAGAGTCTGCCTAGACCCTAAGCGTCTCAACGACAGCCTCAAGCGGTGCCCACACAAAATACCGACTCTAGAAGAGCTCAATCCTGAGTTTGCAGAGGCACGCGTCTTTTCCAAGATGGATGCCAAGGCTGGGTATTGGTCCATCCACCTCGACGAGGCCAGTCAGGAACTGACGACCTTCCGCACACCTTTCGGCAGGTATTGCTACAAGAGGCTTCCGTTTGGCCTGTGCGTATCCCAAGACCTATTCCAGCAGGCCATGGACCGCATACTAGCCAGGACGCCAGGTTGCTTCGGCATCGCAGACGACGTAGTCGTGTATGGTCGAGACGACGTGGAGCACGACAAGAACCTGCTGAGACTGATGCAGGTCGCAAGCGAGGAGAGGTTGTTGTCGGTGTTCTGGCTGATTCTCCTGGCAGGCTGCTCAAGAAGGACGTACCATTCGCGCGGCACGAGGACCACCAACACACCTATGACGATTTGAAGAGATGTATCAGCAACGAATCATGTCTGGCGTACTACCATCCACAGAAGGAAACGACATTGGAAGTCGACGCATCGCAGAAAGGGTTGGGTGCCTGTCTGCTGCAGAACAACAAATCCGTGGCGTTCGCATCGAAGACACTCACCCCAGCCCAGTCAGCCTATTCGAACATCGAACGTGAGACACTAGCGATCGTAAATGGCATCCAGAAATTCCACACCTACCTATTCGGAAAGCAGTTCGTTGTCATAACAGACCACAAGCCTTTGATAACGATACACAACAAGCCGCTGAAGAGTGCACCTCCACGTCTCCAGCGACTCCTGATCAAGCTACAGGGGTACGACTTCCAACTTGTGTATCGACCAGGCAACAAGATGATCATTGCCGACGTTCTGTCGAGGCTCCCCAACCCGAAGAACAACGCTGAGATCCCACTGGACGTGGGTGTTGATGCTGTCGTGCAAGATGAAGAAGAGGAAAACGTCATCGACAGCATCGATCTAATCAACTTTAGCATCGACAAACGTGCTCAGCTTCGAGAGTTGTCCACCTCAGACCGCACACTGCGAGCCCTCCAGCAAGTGTTCTACAGCGGGTGGCCCGACACGATCAGAGATCTGCCACAGGACCTTCGCCAATACTGGTCTTATCGCGACGAAATTGGCATCTCTGATGGCGTCATCTTCAAAGGGAGACAGGTCATCATTCCTGAGGCGATGAGGAAACACATCCTAGGCCAGCTCCACGAAGCACATCTCGGAATCGAGAAGACCAGACGACTGATGCGTGAATCAGTTTACTGGCCAAGACATTGAGACAATGGTGAAAACCTGCGCAGCCTGCCAGGAGAATCAGCCAGAACACACCGACAACAACCTCTCCTCGCCCACGACGTACCATCAACACCGTGGACTAAAGTGGCAAGCGACATGTTCCAGGTCAAAGGAAACAACTACCTGCTGATTAGCGACTTTCACTCAAAGTTCTACCTCGTCCAGAAGATGCAGTCAACAACCAGTTCTGCCATCGCGAACATGTCAGCAGAATGGTTCAGCATGTTCTCACCACCACTGGAAATAGTGACTGACAATGGCCCACAGTATGTAGGGCAACCATTCCACGACATGTGTAAGAAGTGGAACGTCAAACACACTACAACATCACCCAGATATCCTCAATCCAACGGACTCATTGAGAGACAGGTCAGGGCGGTGAAAGCGGTCATACAGAAATGTGCGAAGACGGGCAGCGACGTGCTAATTGCTTTACAACACCATCGATGCACGCCGCTGGATAGTCATCTATCTAGCCCGAGTGAAATCTTGTTCAACAGACCTGTGCGCACTACCCTACCGAGACACCACCCGACGCTGATGCAGAGCCAGCAATCGAACAACGAGCAACTCGAGCGACGCAGAGATCGAATGATACGGGACGACGACCGACACGCGGGTCCAGAGCTCGCTCCGCTGCATGCTGGGCAACGCGTGCGAATCCTGAACAAGGAAACACACCAATGGTGCCCTGGAGAGATCATCGCGCAGAGCACAGAACCGCGTTCATACATCGTACAGACGCCAAATGGCACGCGTCTGCGCAGAACAAGGTCCCATCTGAGAGAGCTGGTGTTGACGCCAACTCCAAGATCCGTGACATTCCGTGACCCGCTGGACGACGACGACACCTCCCACCAACCGGTCGCGGTGCCCGTCACAAAGACCGGTGACACACCGCCCTCCGAACCAGCGATACGACGATCAGGGCGCGTGATCAGGAAGCAGGCCAGATTCAGCAATGAGTAATTTTGACTAGTTATTAATTGACTATACAATTACGTTGGAATAGTTATGTGTTATATAAGCTTACTCATAATCTCATATTCATAATTATTGTTCTAGTTCTATGTATATCGTTCACTTTTATTTCTGCAGAGGGAGATGTTGTGATATAGCACATACCATAATTGCTATAGCGAACTACATTATCGCATGTATCACTACGCCCAATAAACACCAGTTGGTGAGTTAGCCGATCAGCCTGGATCGAGTGTTTGTGCATAGCTGAACGTCATTATACCTATCATAGCGAATCACTTCATGTGTGTCTAAATGATTATCTTAAATTAAGAATTCATAACAACAATATTCTAACATGGCCATGAGACGTATAACTGTATATTTATAAATGTATTAGAAACATAATATTTAAAGAAACATTTGATTTTGATATAACTAACTTACCACTGCTAACTGTATTCCCAAAAGACCAAACTCAGAATCTACCAGAACAATGTCCTCTCTGTGCTCCTATACCCAGGGTGCTGGCTCATGACACAGCGATATACAAATATATTTACCAGTCTACTCAATACCTGAATAAAGACTATACTGAGATTGGTTGGAACAAAACCTCATTCTGAAACGCACACACACACACCCTCACACACACACACACACACACACACACACACACACACACACACACACACACACACACACACACACACACACACACACACACACACACACACACACACACGCACGCACGCACATGCGCACACCCCCCCCCCACACACAATAATGATATGTTTGTGTGTACATATATATAAATATATATGATATTATTATATAAAATATTATTTCATATACAATGTGTGTGTGTATATATATATATATATATATATATGTGTGTGTGTGTGTGTGTGTGTGTGTGTGTGTGTGTGTGTGTGTGTGTGTGTGTCTGTGTACATATATGAGCATGAAAATGGCACGCACATACCAAAAGGCTGGTTTTCTTCATATCTGACTGATAGATACCAAACTATAAATATTGGGGACTGCTTTTCAGCTGCACTGCCGGCTTTATTTGGTGTTCCCCAGGGTTCTATTCTTGGGATTTTGCTTTTTACTCTTTACACCACGCCGCTAAGCTCTGTTATATACAAGCATAACGTGGATCACATCTTTATGCTGATGATACTCAGATCTACATTTCGTTAGGTACCCCGGATACAAATTGCTCCCTTAACCAACTTAGTGATTGCCTACAATATATCTTCCACTGGATGTCTGACAGCAAGTTGAAATTAAATTAAAATAAAACTGAATTGATCATTACTGGTACTCCAATGCAGCGTAGTAAACTGCATGTTTTTCCCCTACGAGTATTTTGAATCAGTATATCACGCCAGCAATCTCTGTGCGGAATCTAGGTATATGTAATTTTCTGTTGCTAAAATTATTGCAACAGCGCTTGTTAGCAGCAAACTTCACTATTGCAATTCCATCCTTTATAATATAGCTAGTAAGGATATCACAAAACTTCAGCGCGTCCAAAATTGTCTAGCAAGAGTAGTTACAAGTTCTCCTCGTTTTTCTCGCTCTGTACCAATTTTGAAGTCTTTCCATCGGCTTCCTGTTCGATATCGTATACTATTTAATATACGTACCACTACACACCAGGCACTGTCCAGTAAGCAACCATCTTATTTGCGTTTATTGCTCACTCCTGTAAGAAAACCTATCTAGTTTCGATCATCAAGTTCTGACCAACGTTTTGTTCCTAGAGTCAACACTAACATTGGAACTATGGCTTTTTCTGTTGCTGCACCAATTCTTTGGAATTACAAAATTCCGTCTTCATTTAAAAACTTATCTTTTCAACCTTGCTTATCCACCGTAGCTCCCTAGTGCCTTGACGCATCTGTAGACAACTAGAATACTACTTATGGATTTTGAGATTGACCAATCCTTTTGTTTTGATGCGCTTCTGAGCTTGGTTTTCAAGGATTTAAGCGCAATAGAAGTTATCTGATTATTATTATTAAATAGTTTATGATATATAGATGCACGCTATGTACCCTTCTCTATCGACTTGGTACCTAGCCGCCATCTTGCTTATTAAAATGGCCGTCACGGAAATCAATTATCCAGATATCTCAGCTTCTAAGCAACATACATATAAACTTATGTAAACAGACAGAAGTGCGTTGATGTCTTTGCTAGGGAATGAATGAATGTCAGTACTCCATGCACAGCTGGCAGCAAAGATATAAGACAACTCCTTAACGATCACGTGAGAGGACCGTCGCATCGCCATCCCCAATCGAAGCCGATGTGCATTTCTTCGTAACCTTTGTCTTTACGTTACTTTATCATTCTTCTTCTCCGATTCTATTCATGCGGTGTGCTATCACATTTTATACGCTTCGCGTTACACGCTGCACATCTGCGCCTCGACGGTGAGTACATTTCTAGGTTCTGTTTTATATAGTTTCACCTTCACAGGGATTTCGAAGCCGAAGCGATTGATTTGATATTTTATTCTCTTTTACACTATCTGACGACGCGTCATCGCGCCGGTCTCTCTGCGGGTATTATTCCTTGGACATAGTTTTGTCACTAAATTTCTATCTACTGTACTGTCATACACACGGTATTAGGAATGCGGGGCTTGATCCACTGTTGGTGGATTTGGATATGCGGGGTCAATCTGGGGCCCGCTTGCCTTTAGCACAAGCGGTCATTCGTGACGTACAGTTCTTTTTTTCATTCTTTTGACTGTCTCCTTTTGCAAATTGGCGGAAATTATTTGAATTGCACTATCTGCGAACCTACTCAGCTGGCAAGAGACATTTTGCAAGTTGCCCGGGATTCCAATAATTTATGTGGAGTTGCTCAGGTGGGAATTTGTTAGTTGTTATAAAGTGTACAATCTTCGTGGACGGTAGGCTGAGATCGACATCCGTGGCGCATCGATTTAGTCGATGACGTCATCAGGGAATTACGTCGGTTGATAGCATTCTTCCCACGGTTACATTTTGGAAGCACCGTGGGATGGACCCGTATTCCCTGTTGAGCAGCAACGGGACTCATCTAAACACAATGGGCGAACGACTTTATTTCCGCTCGATTCGTGGAGGAGTGCTATTTTTAGGCAGACGTTAGGCAAGCGAGACACGCAACTTCCAGTTCTGCGTACTTATTTGTGTACGGCTGCGTAATGTCCTTTTGTGATACTGTATTTGTTATACCGTTCTAACCAGGGAAGGGTCCCGCGACTGAGAGTCGAGTGATAAGGATGGAGGTGAGAGATCACGAATAAAAACCAGTTTGGTACACTGTAGTATTTATTTTCAGTGCAATCTGTGGTAGCTTTGTGTTGTATAAGTCATTACAATCCATTACAATGGCGACGAGTGGATGGGATCTATAGACACTCGAATTATTTGATGTTGTTGCGCTGATGAATAATGAAAATGCAACAGATTTGTGAAACTTTCGCTGAGCGATAACAGGGGTCCTAACGTATCATTTCGCTGTACATGAAATAAAGAACTGTCACATATTCACCATGGCTATAAACCTACCCACCTTTCCGGAATTCGATCTTCAACCGAGGGAGACCGTTCCTACCCGCTTCGAGAAGTACCAAAAACGCCTGAATAACCTGTTCGCAGCGATGGGTATTGAAGAGGCAACCCGGAAGAAGGCCATGTTACTGCATTTTGTAGGAGAGGACGTGTGTGATATTTTCGACACCCTAACTGTACTAGAGCCTGAAACAGACACCAATGTTTATCAATCAGCTCTCAAAGCTCTATCCGACCATTTTGAACCGCAGAAATGCGTTGACCACCATGTGTACAACTTTCGCAAGGAAGCGCAGATATCTAACGAGAAAGTAACTGAGTTCTGCACCAGGCTGCAGCTACTGGCTAGGAAGTGTGAATTTACCGACATAAATCTCGAGATTAAACGTAAACTGAACCAAGGCACCACATCTGCACGCCTACAACGTAAATCCACCGAACAGAGCCTAACCCTCGACCAGATTCTCAAACATGCACGCGCGATGGAGACTGCCGACGAGCAGAGTGCACAGATCGAGAAAGAATATTCAAATGCTGTTCAGCATCGTAGTCATACCAAATCATATGACACAAACAGGACACTGATACCAATCGTAGCTCCAAGTGTGGTCTGTATGGGGATCTTACCCGCACAAAGGTCAATGTCCACGAAAGGAAGGCGCTGTCTAAACTGCGATAAGCTCAACCACCTTGCTTAAGTGTGCAGGAGCAGACTAGCCTCCAAGGATAAGCCCGTTTCAAAGAAACAACACCGACAACCGAAGCAGCGAGCTAGAGCAGTGACTACTCGGGTTGAGTCGCAATCTGATGACGAGGCTGGCGGTTGTGATGAACAGTACACGTTTCATGTCGGTGCGGCATTGAGCGACAAACCTCTGTTCAACATTAAGATCGCGAACACGCCAATAGGCGTCATGGCTGACTCCGGTGCTACAGTCAACATCGTTAATGAGAAAGACTACTTAACCATACAACCGAGACCTGTTCTATCACCATTGTCGACTAAGGTCTACCTATATATGTCTGTCAAACCTCTGAAACTGTGTGGTGTTTTCCAAAGCGACATAAACAGCCGTCACGAGATGTGCAACAATACGTTCTACGTGGCGAAAGGACCTAGTAGGTTTCTCATCAGCTGGAAAACTTCGCAGCGACTCAAACTGATACAAGTCGCCAACAGCATAGACGCACCAGACATATTGCGAGCGTTCGAGGACGTCACCACTGGCGTAGGAGAATATACTGGAGATCCGGTTCGAATTAATGTAGACGATCCAAAGAAGGTCGAGGCTCTGCAAAGTGTAAACGCACCTAAGAATGTGACTGAAGTACGCTTGCTCAGTTCTCCTGCGTTTTTCTCGCAGGTCATCAAGGACTTCGCTACGATCACGCGTCCACTGCGTAAACTCACCTGCGATGGGGTACCCTGGGAATGGGGTGAACATGAACAACATTCATTCGAGCAACTCAAAACTACACTGTCTACCAAAACGACTCTAGCGTACATCGATCCACAGAAATCTACGACGATATTCGTAGACGCTAGCCCGATCGGTCTGGGAGCCGTTCTGACTCAACATTATGCAAAGACGAAAGAGGTAAAACCACTCTACTTCGCGAGTCGACCACTGACCTCTACAAAGTCGCGATATACTCAGATTGACCGAGAGGCGTTGGCCATAAGTTGGGCAATCAAACGCTTCCATCTCTACACGTACGGCAAGGAGTTCACGATCGTGTCAGACCACCAGCTGTTCAACAGTCCTTCGTCTAAGCCGACAGCGAGAATGGGACGATGGCTCATGGATCTGCTGCGATATGACTTCAAAGTTATCTACCAACCTGGACAATCTAATCCAGCTGACTACGCATCGCGACATCCTGTTGATGTTGTGTCCGCAGACGAGCGTAATGGCACTGATGTAACCGAACACTGCGTGGCTTACGTCGCGCGCAACGCAGTACCGAAGGCGATGACACTCAACGAGGTGGAACTTGCAACAGCTCGAGATCCAGTGCTACAAGCTGTTATGACGTGCATCGAATCAGGAAGATGGCACCACCCGCCGACTGGTGTATCTCTGGCTGATCTGTCTAGGTACGAGAACGTTAAGAATGAGCCTACATGCACAGACACCATGTTGCTGAAATCAAATCGCATCGTGATACCTGCCACCCTGCGAAGCAAAACGGTTGATATCGCACACGAAGTGCATCTCGGCATCGTCAAGACGAAAGCCCTGATGAGAGAAAAGGTCTGGTTCCCGAGTATGGACAAGCTAATCGAAACGCGAGTCAAGTCGTGCGCAGCTTGCCAAATAGCCACACCGGTTATGAGTCGCGAACCACTGAAAATGTCTACAACCCGTGTGAAGAGATGAGCTGTGACTTTGCGCACGTCGATGGCGAAACTCTGCTTATAGTCATCGATGACTTTTCCAGATTCCCATTTGTCGAACCCGTTACATCCGAAGCGACAACTGTGGTGGTACCAAAACTCGACAGACTGTTTGACACATTTGGAACCCCTGAGATGCTAAAATCTGACAATGGGCCTCCATTCAATGGCAAAGACTTCTCAACGTTTGCCAACGTGTTCGTATTCAAACATCGGAAGGTTACCCCACTTTGGCCGCGAGCGAACGGCGAGGTGGACCGATTTTGTGAAGACGTTGAAAAAGTGTGTTAAGGCGACCAAATCAGAAGGAAAAAACTGGAGGAAGGAACTACAGTCGTTCTAGCGCAATTATAGGACAATTCCACATGCAACAACCGGGGTTGCCCCATCAACGCTTTTCCTAAAGAGAGCAGTGCGCAACAAACTACCACAATCTACGTGCATCGACCCGTCGCTGAGATCGTGCGCAAACGCGACAGTGACCAGAAACACAAGATGAAGCATCATGCGGACCGAAAGTGCTACATCAAACCCTGTGATCTGGAGATTGGCGAGTCCGTCTTGGTCAAGCGACCGTATACCGCATCAAAACACACACACTCCATATTAATCCAGTCCGATGACGATCGTCGCGCGAAAAGGCAGCATGATCATTGCCAGGACGGATGGGGGGCGCAGTGTAACGCGCAACTCGTCATTCTACAAGAGATTCTGCGGTCATCAAGTCGACCTCGATGAACATCCAGCGTTTAAGAACTACATCGTACCATCAGCGTCCCAGCAGAGGTATGATCCAGAGTCGAACGCAAACCTACAACAAAGGACGAACCGGTGCCTGCGCTTCAAAACGTTCGAGTCAAGCCGATTGTTCATGCTGAGCAGTCACCGCAGTCGAACGTGAATCAAGATCCGCCGACCCTTCGCAGATCTACACGTGTTCGGAAAGCACCAAACGTTCTTGATTTGTAATCAGTTTTGTCTATGAACTGTAACATGTTATGCTACACTGACATGCGAACATTTCTGTTATTATTACTGCAATTGGTCTACACCAAGTTCCACAATTAATATTGCAATGAACATTCAACACTAACTGTAATTTACTAATTTTGTATCTACAAGGAAGGAGATGTAATGTCCTATTGTGATATTGTAATTGTTATCTTTATTTGTATTTGTTATACCGTTCTAACCCGGGAATGAGCCCGCGACTGGGAGTCGTGTGATAAGGATAGAGGTGGGAGATCAAGACTAAAAAACAGTTTGGTACACTGTAGTATTTATCTTCAGTGCAATATGTTGTAGCTTTGCGTTGTATAAGTCATTGCAATTCATTACAGGTTGCTGCCCTTCCTTCCAGACGCTCGACGGGGTACGCTAAATTCCCGACTGTTCAAGCACATGACGTCACCCATTTACGTGCACTTTCTGTATTTACATGCCGCGCATGAATATAGTCAGATACGACGCAGTTAGCGTTAGTTAGTGTGAAATATGTTAGTTTATGTTTTAGTAAATCATGATAATGCTACCTTCGATAGCTCGTTTTATTCTTTTAATTTTAATTTAAAAATGTAGATCTACAAAGGGCATAATACCGTTATTGTCGACAAAATATTAAAATATATTGCATTAGTGTAACATGTTTTATTTGGTACTGGGAGTGCAATAATTATTTGTTCTGCCCATCATTTACATTACCGTTTCGATGACAAATAAAATGGCCATTGTATGATGGAAATAAATTTATAAAATTTAAAAACTTTAAAAGTAACGCATATTTTAAAACACTGTTTTCGGTCATCATTGGTGAATAGAATATCCCTAAACATTTTGAATGTTGTGGTACATTTATATTTGATGAAGTTTCAAAATGATTGTCAAATAAATTTAGTTGGCATCGTTTTATATACTACTCCCAGTATAGTTCACTTAACACAAACTTGTTTCAACAAGTGTTGAAGAATATGCTGTAGAACACAATCCAAACATGATGAGCATAAGAAACCATAAATTTTATTATGTACTCCTATTTTGCAACATAAAGATGGAATGTTGTGCATTTTGATGTACAGATCGAACGATTGCACAAATCCATTTGAAAAATGTAGCGATATACATATTCCCAGCACAAGCCACATTTAACAAGATTTAACAAGATTGCCATCCAGAAAATTACTCTGGATGGCAGTTGGACAAGGAAGCCTTTTGGCTTATCGAGAGTCCAATACTTTTTATCTACATGTATCCCGTCTTTTTAAGGTGTGTGTCGATTTTATTTTTAAACATATTCACGCTACTAGCACCAACACAATCAGGAGATAATCTGTTCCATTCATTTACAGTCCTTTGTGAGAATGAGAACTTTCTTATATCTAATCTACACTGCTCCTTTACTAATGTAGCTTCATGTCCTCTGGTCCTTCTATCTTTCTTAACTGAGAAAAAAATGTTTCTATCAATATTTTCATAACCATTCAATATTTTAAACATTTCTATGTGATCTCCTCTCAATCTCCTGGTCTCTAGTGTTGTTAAACCACATTCTTTTAGGCGTATTTCGTAACTAAGATCCCTCAGATTTGGTATAATTTTAGTCGCTCTCCTATGTACTCTTTCTAGCATATCTATGTCCTTCTTGCGATATGGCCTCCATGCTTGTATACAATATTCTAAATGAGGCCTCACTATTGTTTTGTACAGCGGTACTATTAATTCTTTTTTCTTATACGCTATATTTCGCCTAATTAATCCAAGGATTTGATTTCCCTTTGACGCTGCAATTCCGCACTGCTCTGAAACCTTCATATCAGCACTAATGGTTAACCCTAAGTCCTTTTCTTTTACAGTAGTACTTAGAACAGTACCTCCAATTTTATATTTTACCTCTTCATTCCCATGACCTGTGTGGAGGCATTTACATTTCCCAAAATTGAACAGCATTTGCCACTTTTCAGACCATTTGATCAACCTATCAAGATCATCTTGTAAATGCTGTCTGTCTCCATCACTTTTAATCCTTCTAAACACTTTTGTATCATCCGCAAATTTCAACACCTTGCTTGTTATATCATCGTCCAAATCGTTGATATATATATTAAGAATAATATAGGTCCTAATACTGATCCCTGTGGTACCCCACTCAATACCGATTTCCAGTTTGAAGCCTCCCCATCAACTACTACACGTTGTCTTCTGTCATTCAGCCATTTTTCTATCCAGTTTATTATACCATTTCCTATGCCATGGGCCTTTAGCTTAAGGAGTAATCTTTGATGTGGTACTTTGTCGAAAGCTTTTTGAAAATCTAAATAGATGATATCTACTGGTGATCCCTCATCTACCCACCTAGTGATGTCTTCCAAAAAACATAACATATTTGTTAAGCATGACCTCGCTTTTAAAAACCCATGTTGAGATGGGTTTATCAAGTTATGTTTAACAAGAAAATCCACCATGTGATCTTTAATTAGTCTTTCTAATAATTTGCAAATCACTGATGTTAAACTCACTCGTCTATAGTTCTCTGACTTGTTTCTCGAACATTTTTTAAATAACGGTATAATGTTTGCCTCTTTCCATTCTAAAGGAACCACTCCCTCTTCTAATGACAAATTGAAAACTGTTGCAAGCGGTGCGCTAATTTGTTCTACAATTTCCAATAGTAGTTTGGGCGGAATCCCGTCCACTCCAGGTGATTTATTATCCTTCATAGCCCTTATTTTCTTAGCTACCATTTCCGAGGTTACAACTAACTGTCCTAAATAGTCTGAATCTGCCCCCTTGAACTTAGCCTCTGGTACTGGCAGTGAACTAATATCTTCCCTGGTAAACACTGAACTAAAATACTCATTCAGGTCTTCTGCCATTAAGAATCCCTCTGATATTGTATTTCCAGCACTATCTTCTAGAGGACCGACCTTATCCTGAACTTTCTGTTTGCTTCGAATATACGCATAAAAACTCTTACTGTCATGTTTTATATTACTAGCTAATTTTTTTTCATAGCTTCTCTTTGAATTTCTAATTTCAGCTGTAGCTTGATTAAGTGCTTCTTTATAAATGTTGTAGTCTTCATCATTTCCAGTACATCTATATGACTTCCACATCATTTGTTTATACTTAATTTTTCTAATGGCTTCTTTCGATAAGTGTTTCTTTTTAGACCGTTTCCCTTGTTTTTTGAAAGGTACAAATTTATCGACTATGCACTTAATTTCACTATTTAAGATATTCCAGCATTCGGTTGCTGTCTTATTCTTCAGTGTGCTATTCCAGTCTATCTTTGCTAAATATTTCCTCATGTCCTTATACCTTCCTTTGTGGAAATTTCTCCTATCCTGCTTTTTACTATTCCTTTCTGATTTTACTTTGATGGTAAAATGTATCTGGTTGTGATCACTACTCCCCAGTGGCTCACATATCTTGACATTGTCAACTAATTCTTTCTGTGAGGACAAAACTAAGTCTAACACATTCTCTCCCCTGGTTGGTTCTAGCACATGTTGAGAAAGGAAACTATCTTGTACTAAAACTAAAAACTTGTGGTCCTCACTCCCCATACTCTGTAGAGATTTCCATTGTATATGCCCATGGTTAAAGTCCCCCATAATAATACAGTTCCGTTTGCTTACTTCCCTTATAGCGTTTTGTATTTTTTCATTCTCTTCTATGCTTATGTTTGGACTTCGATAAACTAACCCAACTGTTAACGTTGAGTTTCCTGTAACTATGTTACACCAAACAGCTTCTTCGCAATCTGCTTCTCTTTCTAATTTTATTTCATAAGCCTGGATAGATTCTTTAATATATAAAATAACCTCCCTTTCTTCCTATTCTATCTTTCCTAAACATTACATATCCTGTTAGTCCCAATTCGGCATCTGATATATCAGTGGTGGCCCACGATTCGGTTATACCTATTATGTGAGGGTCAATATCTTCTACCATAATGTTTAGTTCACTTCTTTTGTTTACTATGCTCCTTGCATTTAAACAAATGCATTTATATCCTGATTCAGAACAGTTTTCCAGGCTGTTCTTTACCGATTTATTTCTGCTGTCTTTATCTATGCCTCCAGTTTCAGGCTTCTCTGTGAATCCCCCCTGCGAATCTAGTTTAAATAGATGCAGCCTGTCCCACTCTCAACAGATTGCAGCAAGTTCTCTGAGAAAACTGCTGCCCCCTTTCCACTTAGATGTAGGCCATCTCTCATGTACATATCTTCCATCCCAACAAAGTATCCCCATAAATCTATGGAACTAATGTGGCAGAACAAAGTCAGGCATGTTCTTCACTACTGCGTCAGTTAACACATTGTCTTATTAATAGTACTGCTATGCATTTTGATACACAAAGCTATCAGATGCACACATCCATTTGAAACACGAAGTAATGTACAATTTCCCAGTAGATGTCGCATAGAACAGAATGGGGCACAACAAACCATCTTATGTCAGGTGACCCATTGTCCAATTAATGGCACTGTTGCGTAGAGCTCTTCAATTTCCTCTTTCCTTCAGCTCGGTTTGTTTGCTTGCTACACAGCATAACATTCTTGGTATCAGTAATAATATTAATGACAATATTTATTTAAAATGTTCATTACATTATTTACAAGCACGCAGTTTTACATGTATTGTATGAACCAATAATGTAAGGATTTTCAGAAATTAAATGGCCTGTAATGTATAACAAAATTATATAATTTGAAATAGATTACTGTTATTTTCTATGTTGTATTTCTTGCAATGTTACCACGTGTCAGAGCAGTGGACTTCATTGTGGTCCAGTGATGTGTAGCAGGTTCAATACCTGCTCGTGTTTGAATGTTGCATCCAAAACAGTACTGGTTGTGCACATCCATTGATTCCATTAATTGCCTACAACATATGTAATTTATATGTGGTCCCTACCTACATTTTTTAGTCCTTTGGGCTGAAAGTCCAACAGATTATTGCCATCACCCTGCATCCGACGTCCGCTGTTAGCTGCCACATCTCAGAAATCATTCAGCAACTTTTTCTATAATTTTGCATAGACATATCTTAGGGCACTGCCACTATGCACGAGAAATCTGTATTTGATTGAATCATTATCATAGTTAATCTATTTATTCTTCCCATTCTAGGGGAGGGTGGTAGGGGCAAAATGAGAACAGATAATGTGTGTGCATTTTCTTAAACAATGTTTTATTGTGCTACATGCGAGATTGCAGCTCACCAACTCTTCTGCAAGGTTTTTACCACCATTGGAAATCGGCCTAAATAGCAGAGTATCGGGATAAAATCCGACAATATTTGTTAATAACACATTAACTAATATATACAATATTCACGAAGTGGTTTACTCGAATACTTTATTTCCAGATGTATCCTCACTGGCATGCACATAGGCTAGAGAACACTTTACTTCCAATATAACTCTAAATGATCTATAACTACGATTCACCAAAAAACATTTTATTAATAATTACAAACTCACAATATAGTCCAATGGACTTCACGGCATCTTGGCCCATTTTTATCTCAAGTGATATATTAATTTTTATGTGATTCAATAAACAACACACATATGTAACATAGGGAACGACGAAAATTTTAATAATACGTCATTAAATAATGTAGCATTGTTCGATATAATATACAAGTATTAAATACAAGGCTTATGATGTACGGCCTAAAAAAGTGGTCCTGAATGGTCGGACTTTTAGCATTCCACCATAGCAATGGCGAAATACCCGACTATTCGGGACCATGCAGTGACACAACGGAACGACAATGTTATATTTTTGCTTGTTGGAAATGACAAAATACGCCATTATCCTATATTTTAGCATTGTTTAGTATATAAAGTATATATATAAGGCATATGGTGCATATACTACAAAAATGATCCCGAAGGCTCCGGCTTTTAGCATTTCCCTTTAGCAAAGACTAAAAGAATGAGTTTTCGGGACCAGTGACACAAAGGAACGACAATATGTTATATCTACTCTTGTTGTAGATAATAAAAAAATACGTTAGTATCCTTCTGTAGCATGTTTCACTATATCTAAATATAAGGCCTAATATGGATGTACTAGAAGTGTTCTCGAATGGTCGGGCTTTTAGCCTCTCCGCCTAGGAAAGGCTAAAAGACCGAGTGTTCGGGAACAGTGACACCTGGGAATTAGCCGTACGACAGAATAACGTACATATGTATAGCGTGTTTAACGCAAAATGTCTTAAATTACTGTTTTGTTAGTTTATTGTGGATGTGATATATATAAACTTTCTCTAATTGTATGTCCATTTAGGAACTATTTCCTGCCGTGGCGCTGCACAGCACCATGCGAGTGCTAAATGTAGGTACACAGTTTGCGGTTGACGTCATGTTCTCGAATGGTCAGGCTTTTAGACACACCCTCGATCGACACACTCATTCTGTCACCCCATCCTGTCATCCCATCCTGTCACCCCATCTTGCAGTCATCACTTCTGATGTAATACGATCTTGCTATTGATCTCGCCGCCCCGTGCCTGTGCGGCGTTCGGGGTGATGGGTAAACTATGTAACGATATTAGGGCTATAATTACACAATGCTACATTGTAGAATTCTATTGTTGCCACTACGTTATTGTATTGAATGCATTCGGTGCTTTCTGTGCCATCTTTGCCATTGGTATATATTTCCAGCTAGGTGTATCCCAGTTTCTTAATTTTTGTTCCAGAATCGGTCTCGCCTCTGTTTCTAGGCTGTCCACTATTAGTCTACACTGGAGGATTCCAATAGCCACTTCAATTTAGTTTTTGTTAGTTCTTTCTTTACACCAAATTTTGTTTGGCCCTTCTCTGTAGGATAGGGTATGTGTTGTTGGAAACTTTTGTTCAGGTAAAGTTGGACTGAATAGTACCAATGATTTTGGATGGTTTAATGGAGCGTGCGGATTGGTGAATCAAGGCATAATGAATTTATTTTATACCGTTATCAATTCAAAATTATACAATACTCCCAATATAGTCTACAAAACATTTCTAGACAGTTTTGAGATATGATCGTTTTTATTTCCAGAATATTGTACATTCTTATTTTTAAAATGTGATTTCCTGTAAATAACCTTCCAAGGTTATGTAACAGGATTGACTACTTGATAGACACAATACACACACACACACACACACACACACACACACACACACACACACACACACACACACACACACACACACACACACACACACACACACACACACACACACACACACACACATACACACAACACACACACACACACACACACACACATATATACAGTACTATATATATATATATATATTTGCCCATAAATAATATTTTTAGAGGTAGGTGTATGTAAAGGTCACAAATGTGACCGTTATTGACAACTAATAATTTATAAAAGCTACTAGAGCATGATGGAAACAGTATTTTATCAACTTTTGAGGTGAGTAGTCTCCCTTTCAGCTTAGAACCTGCATGTTCATCGTTAGCTTCACAGTGAGCCCAATTAAGCATCCTCTACATTGCATCAAACTACATTGCAAGAAAAACGCTCACCCAACTAGCCGTTGATACAACTTGCAACTGGAAAGACGTCAAAACCCGACGTTGTTACAACATTCAAACCCAACTTGTTTTCAACGTTGTTTCGACGTCGGTGTCTGACGTCGGAACGACGTTGGTACCCGACGTTGATACAACTTTTCAAATGTAATGTGTTTTCGACGTTGTTTCGACGTCGGTACCTGACGTCGGAATAATGTCGACACCCGATGTCGAAACAACGTCGACATCCGATGGCGGAACAATGTCGACACCCGACGTTGATAGAACTTTTAAATCCAATGTGTTTTCGAAAAAACGTCGTTACAACGTCAGTTTGCCCGCTGGGTAGTCTCTAATTACCGTCGTCATGGAGTTATTATACGGACGCAATCAATTGCAGTTTGTTTATTGTAATATATTCTTTCTATGTGATATCAATCTGAAATCCATGGTGCAACGGAACCACAACTAAGCATTCGTGCGTCTGGAAAGCCTACGTGACTATCGCACCTACGTCACGAAGTGTCTACCCTCAGCATAGCACGACTCTTACGCCACCAGGCGTCTTCTATTAGCACTTCCATTCAACACAAGACGATTCTTACGTCACCATGCGTCTCCTCTTTCACACGACGACTCATACGTCACCATGCGTTTCCTCTAGTGCACACGACTATTCTTACGTCACTAGACGTATCCCCTCAACAAACCTCGACTATGTTAACGCTACAGAGGCCAACACTGTTTAACAAATAAAACGCACGGCCACATAGACACGCGCCCGTACACATGGAAACACGCACAAACATACACACAAACACGCACATGCACATAAATACTCATATACACGCATCTGACATCTGAAACCAGTAATGAGAACCAATGTCAAGGGAGATTTCAAGAGGGCTTGCGTGACCGACTGATAATGTGACAGCGTGGCAGAAGATTGTGATAGACGAATATGTGTCGTCGAGGTGACGGAACACAACAGGCCATGTGCCCTCCACCCACAAAGGACGAAGCACTTGCTCTCTCACAGGTATAGCCACTACGGCAACACACACTTCATATTGCGGCCTTTTTCCCCAACGCAGTGCATACAGACAGCATACCGTTCTTATTGTATGGCAAAGACTGAAAAGCGATAAACAAAACATTTCATTCCATCATTATACGGTACAGTTCATAGATTGCTACCGAGACAGCCGTCAACTACAAAGCTACTTGTAGTGCTGCAGCCTCGTCGATCTGCGGGTGATCCCGCGAGACTCGCCGCCCATCGCCGCAGGGCGCTTGCCGCTCGGCAGGGGTGTCTTTTCGCGCCGTCGCCGGCACTTGTTGACGGCATATACACACATCTGCAGCAGGAGGTAGAACAGCTCAAGAATCGTGAACACGGAGAAGCCGAGCCAGAGACCGAGCACCCCGCCAACGTCGGCCGCCAAAGTCGCCATCTGAAACCACGGGCAGCT